>JANHGN010003925.1:10697-30000 GCA_024605025.1 Megaceryle maxima | reverse complement strand
TCCAGGCTTTTTGTAAGCTCCCTTCAGGCACTGGAAGGTGGCTGTTAGGTCTCCTCTGAGCCTTCTCTTCTCCAGACTGTACAATCCCAGCTCCCTCAGCCTGTCCTCACAGGAGAGGTGCTCCATGCCCCTGAGCATCCTTGTGGCCTCCTCTGGCCCCGCTCCATCAGGTCCATGTCCTTCCTTTGCTGACAGCTCCAGAGCTGGACGCAGTGTTTCAGGTGAGGTCTCACCAGAGCAGAGTAGAGCAGTAGAATCACCTCTCTCAGTCTGTTGGCCACACTTCTTTTGCTGCAGCCCAGGATGCAATTGGCCTTCTGGGCCACAAGCACACCCTGGCTGCTCATGTCCAGCTTCTCATCCACCACCACTCTCAAGTCCTTTTCTGCAGGGCTGCTCTCTATTGCCTCTTCTCCAAGCTTGTATTGACAGTGGGGATTGTTCTAGCCCAGGTGGAGGACTTTCCACTTGCTCTTGTTGAACCTCATGAGGTTCACCTGGGCCCACCTCTCCAGCTTGTCCAGGTCACTCTGGATGACATCCTGTTCCTCTGGTGTATCGACAGCACCACTCAGCTTGGTGTCATCTGCAGACTTGCTTCTGGTGCCCTCGGTCCCACTGTCTACGGCACTGATGAAAATGTTAAACAAGACAGGTCCCAGTACGGACCCCTGAGGGACACCACTTGTCACTGCTCTCCATCTGGACTTTGAGCCACTGAGCACTACCCTCTGGCTGAGGCCATACAGCCAATTCCTTATCCACGGAACAGTCCACCCATCAGATCCATATCTCTCCAACTTGTCAAGTGGGATGTTTTGGGGGACTGTGTCAAAGGCCTTGCAGGAGTCCAGAGAGATCACGTCCACAGGTCGTCCCTTGTCAGTCTGTCATAGAAAGCCACTAGGTTTGTCAGGCAAACACTCGTTAGCTACGAGTGCCAGTCATAGAAAACAAATTATTATTAGTACTCCATCTCTAGACTTTCACTTATCCTCTCTGCCATTAGTCTTCATCATCTTCCTCGTATTTTCCTATTTGTTTTGTAGGAAGCTTCTTTAGGCAGCACACTAGTGGATGTCCATTTAACTGTTAGAAGCACAGATGTTTATTTCCTGTCTTCAAGGCAGAGTTCTCTCTGTTAAAGCTCTGACCGTAACATGGGGCCCTGATAATTTCATATCGGGAAAGAGCTTATAGATCTACAGCTGAACAGCTCTGAGCCCCCTTCCCCTGCCACTGACATACAGGAACTGCTCTGCAGGATCCCCATGAATGCTTCAGAGCTTAGGTTCTTCTATTTTTCATCTCTCTTTTCCCCTACAGGAGTTTCTACTTATGGTTAATACAAGATCTGCCCAGATCTCAGCTACAGAGCCCTGCTGGGACACACCATGATGCTCAGCAGGGTCTGCGTGTAGAAGTTCTCTCTTCTAAACAGCTGCAAAGTTCTATTATCATGATATGCATTTGAATCATGTGCTTGCTTTCAGTCTTCCATCTATTTTCTTTTTTCTTTCTTTAAAAGAAAGGAGTTCTCACTTCAGAAAACAGGGCCTCTCAGCTCAAGGCGAAAAAAATCAGTTTTGGAGTAGAGACAGGTACTAGGTACTAGGTATTGTGGACTGCAGTCTTAGGAGTTGTCAGGGCAATCCCAAGCACAAATACAGGCAGGGCAATGAGTGGGTTGACAATACTCCTGAGGAGAAAAATTGGGGGTGCTGGTTGATGAAAAGCTCAACAAGAGCCAGCAGTGTGTGAGTGCAGCCCGGGAAGCCCCAACCATACCCTGTGCTGCATCAAAAGAAGTGTGTCAGCAGGTCAAGGGGGGTGACTCTCCCCCTCTGCTCTCATGAGACCCCACCTGGAGTCACGTGTCCAGCTCTGGAGCCCCAAATACAAGAGGGACATGGACCTGTTGGAGTGGGTCCAGAGGAGGGTCACAAAGATCATCAGAGGGCTGGAAAACCTCTCCTGTGGGGACAGGATGAGAGTTGGGATTGTTCAGCCTGGCATAGTCCTTATTGTGGCCTTCCAGTATCTGAAGGGGCCTATGAGAAAGTAGGGAGGGACTTTTTATGGGGGTTTGTATTGATAGGATGAGGGGTAAAGCTTCAGACTGGAAGAGGGAAGATTCAGATTAGAAATTAGGAAGAAGTTTTTCATTGTGAGGGTGGTCAGATAATGAAATAGGTTGCCCAGGGAGGCTGTCGACACCCCAGCACTGGATGTGTTTGATAGGTTGGATGGGGCTTTGAGCAACCTGGTCTAGTTAGAGGTGTCCCTGCCCATGGCAGGGGGGTTGGAACTTGATGATCCCTTCCAAACCAAACGATTCCGCAATTCTATGATTCTATGACTCTAAATTCAAGTTCATACCACTGGAGAATTTTGTGTTGCTTTGAAACATACGCTGCGGTTATACTTGTGAATTTTTTATTTAAGGAAATGTTCTTTTTTTTTTTACTTTTAGAGCAAAATATATAATGACTCCCTCAAACCTATATGGGCAGAAGTTAAAAGTTCTTCCTCTTCCATATGCACTTCATTAGCAGATAGCAGAAGAGCATTCCCGTCTATTTAAGTGCATCTGGTTCTTCATTTGCAGAGTATCTAAAACAGACTGCAATCTGTTGACCTTAACCTCACAAAAAACACAGAAAAGACAAAGTTTCACCTTTTTTTTTCTTTTTCTTTTTTTAATCTTTAGAATGCATTTTTCTGTATTTGACTTGAACAAAGCTATTCAGAACTTGACTATGTAAGGCCTCTGGCTAGTTAAAGCTCCCAGGACTCCTAGGCACCACTGCTAAGCCCTTTCTTTATATCACTCACCTGCTTTCTCAAAAAAGATGAGCTTCAACATGTATTGTATGCTTGTTTTATTTTAGCAGCCGCAATGCCTGGGCCACCAGGTCCTCCTGGAGAGCCAGGGTCACCCACAACCAGGAATCTGGTAAGACAGCAAAATAAGGAAATTTGCCGTTGCAACTTTGCTTCAAATGTTTTGGCAGTCATTAGTAGCACTGAAAGAAGAAGGAAAGCTCCAACCTGTGTTTTTATTTATTAGAATAGTTTCTGATTTGCTGAAACTCATAATTTTTCATCATGGAATCCATATAGCTGAGGAAAGTGATGAGAGGCAAAGTCTGTCCATTGCCTTGCTAATAGCAGCCTATTCAAACAAATGTTAAAGTAATGGAAAGGTGCATATTCCACACTCAGAGCAATGTCTCTGAAAGAGTCTGGCAACTTAACATGCTCAGATACCAGAACAACTACAAATGCTCAGTTTCCATAAAATAAAAATCTTAATATTGCTGAATTAAAACCTAGTAATAGGAGTCATTTGATTCAGAGAAGACAGCTGTAGATTTCCCTAGCAAACGTAAAACTTGTTGTTCCTGAGAATACTTATTAATTTGATTGTTTCCTTTTCTTACTGCCTGAATCGTAGTTGTAGTGCTGAGGGACAAAGTTTAGTGGTGACCTGAGAGTTCCAGGATAATGGTTGGTCTTGATGATCTTAAGGGTCTATTCCAACCAAAATGATTCCATGAGTCTATGAATAAAATCAGAATTGTATCCCAGATATCCATGCAGTAAAAGTGACAGCTAAGACTTCTGTCTTGTTAATTTGTATATTAAATATTTGTAGTTACAAAAAAAAAATATTGAAGCTAGAAAAGGGGATTCATTGCAATATTTTCCTTTTCTGCATTCTCACACAATTATAGAAAAGCAAATTCCTGGATATCTTTGTCAATCATTTGAGAATACACTAATCAAACAGATTTTAGAACACCTACGTCATATCAAATGAGCTAACATGAATCTGAGTGTAAGTTTCTTAATGCTTTCCCACCATAGTGTGATACCTCTGTTATCTGCCTTTTCTCACAGAAATTCAGGACCCTGACAATGATTACAGATCAGGGGAGAGACAGGTGTTCAGAGGCTGGTGTCCCAACATAGACTGTAGTTACAGGCTCAGAGCTACTGTCTTAAATAGGAAATCCTAGTCCACTTAGGTCAAAACCTAAGTGCATCTGTGTAAGTCTACAGTAGGGTCTTCATAATCCATAAAGCACTGGCATGCCCTTGGACACTGAAGAAATGAGAAAGCAGTGACACTCAACTGTCAAGAAGTTACACTCTTAAGAAACTTGTCCCTGATTTTACACTAATTGCAATTATCAAACCAATATAGATCCAATCCAGCTTGGAGAGGACTGTGTTCTTATCTTCAGGTGACAAAGACGGGGGTAAACAGGTGCCATGTCCATATCTGAGAGACAGCACTTTAAGCCTCCTGGTGATGTATAAAAGATAAACTGAAAAACATTTGCTGTGTAAACTAATAGGATCTGGAAACATAACAAAAGGGACCGAAGAAAACACCCTTAAAGAAAAGCCATCACAACAACACTAAGAAAAACATAACACAAGCAAATGTATCTAGAATTGTGTGTGATATTTATAAGCCTTCTGAAGTCTCTTTTGAAGTCTGTCATTTTGATCTAGTGTGTGAAACTGTAGAGGTGCAATGATCTTCACTCTGCAGAATTAACTAATGATTGGTGTAGTTCTACTACAATTCACAGAATGATGGTGCTGGTATGCCAAAGCAGCAAAATAATTATGTAAATAAGCTTTTTGTATGAAATGATGTAAAACTGACCTCATGAGCATTTCCTGAGGAAATTTCCTGCCTTGATATTTGTGTGTTCAAATAAGACTTCAATTTAACTTGCAAAATATTTTCTGCATCTGACGAAGTATGTTTCCTTTTCCTACTTGACAGGTTACAACATTCCAAAACATTGAGGGTATGTTGGAAAAAGTTAATTTAGTACCGGAAGGTATGCTAATCTACCTGAGTGAAAGCAGTGAGGTTTTCATTCGTGTTCGAAATGGATGGAGAAAATTACAGGTACTATTGCACTGTGTTAATCCTTTCCAACTCCCTTACTCAAAATGGAGTTGTTGCAGGTATTTTTTTACAAAGGTGGAGAAGTATGGGTGCAAAGGTTCCTTTTTTTAGTTCAGAAGCTTCTGGTGATATGGTTTTGTTTGCTTTTCCTTTTGGGTTTTTTCAGCTTGGTGAGCTAATTCCTATCCCTGCTGACAGCCTTCCTCCTCCAGCCATAACGAGCCATGTAAGTACAAAATACTGGTCTGTGAAAAACTGAGTCTAAATGTGCAAAAACAGGCAATACATTTGGCAGAAGTTGCAGGCAGATCCCTGCACAACATGATTTTCCACTGAAACTTGTCAGTACAAAATAAGCATCCTGTCATTACATAAGCTTGGTTCACACTGGCCAGTCATCTGTTTCCGTTTTTTTCTGAGACTCCAAACATTACAGAGACAAAGCAGCATCTACAAAAAGCAGGCTGCCTAAAAAAAAACCCAAAAAACCCCAACAGTATTCTAACAGTATCCTGTTTCATAACACTGAAGTCAGTCATATCAAGCCCTGGTCCCTTTCAAGGAAACTCAGAAAAGTTTCTGAAAATCAAGCTTGCTTTAAAAGATTATAGTCCTGTATTCAGGGTACATCATCATCACCTGCACATAGCTCATTCTACAGAGTGCTGAGGGTCTATTCCAAAGCCTCAATTGTTAGTCTGAAACCCCATTCTGCACGTTATTGTACCAACCTACACGTGAACATGCTCTCTGTCCTAAAAAATCACAAGAGGATGAAAACCAGGAAGTGGCAAAGAGGACAGAGCACAGTCTCATTGGTAACAGGTTAATTGATCTGACTGCTAAGATAATGAAAGGACAAGAGAGTGATGGGAAGGAGCAGCAAGAAGGAAGATGGCCAGAAAAAAATTAAAAATAAAAAGTTAAAGTAGGTCAGAGAGAAGTACACACTGTCTAGACCCCATGTCATAAGAAGTTGTCTGCAACCTCCAGATGACACAGGAGTTTCCCAGCCAGTACAGTCAGTGGCTTGTTACTCATACTTACCATAACTAAAGAAAACTTTGCAGTTCCTGAAACAGCTCTGAAGATTATCAACCACTGGTCTCTACATGCCAAATGTTTAGGAGAAGGAATTACTGAGGCCTTGAGAAATATTCCCACCGACTACATTTTCTGTTTCCACATCCTCCTTACCCTTTCAGTTTTAATTTTCCTGAGGAGAGCTGGCCTTCTGCTCCTGACAAGAACAGGCTGCTTCCATGCAGGACTCCAGGTGCGAGCCAGCGCTGACACCAGTTCTGGCAGAGCACTGTGGAATGGGTACACTCAGGTCTAGCAAAATGCATCTGGCCAGGACACCTTTTAAAGATGTTTTTGTGTGACACACCAGATTGATCACGTGCAGATAATTATTCTGGCTATACAGTTCGAGTTTATTTTCAGAAGCAGGACAATTTCAGATTCTCCAGTGTTCTCCAGTGTTGCTTTGTTTAGAAAATCGAGCATCTACAATTCTGATCTGAGAAACATGTTTAACAGATGTTTGCATGTGTTAAAATAACAGGGCTTTCAGTCTCTTCCAGCACCAAGTCCAATATCAAATATGAACAATGGAAAACCAGCAGTAAGTATGAGAAATATATTGCAACTGTCTATCTGTGGCTTGAAACATAACAGTTGGCATCTTGAGGGGGATCTGTGACATTTCCTTGTCAAATTCACAGATTTTACTGTAGAAAATTACAAATACACTTCTTTAAATGGTTTAGACATCTCAGAGACAATTTAAAATTGTTTCCTCCAGATCTGTTGTCATCATCCTAGTCCCTTCCCCATCTCAAAGAAACAAACCAACCAAACAAACAGATTCTGAATTAGGAATACCTCTCCACTTAGTGGCTACCTACAACACAGTCATTTTTAAGTTAACTATGTTACAATTAAATATTTATGTCCCTGCTTGTTTTAGATAGACACTTTAGAACCTAAGCCTTTATTTAAAATACCTTAAAATATTTAGACAGAGAAAGCCAAGTAACTGAGTTATATTTAAAAACAAAACCAAACATCAAACCACAAAAAAAATGCCCCCTCCCCAAAAAAACAACTAAAAAAAAGTGGCTAAGTTCTTGCATCTGTACTGTTTGTTTGACTTAAGCGTACTAATTCTTGTATTTAGAAACAGTGAATTTTTAAATGGTATATGGTCACTTCTTACTATTTATTTCCACACTTTAGAATTTTGGATTTTGTTTGTGTGATAACTCCAAGACTTCTACTTAAAAAATATTAGCTGCTTTAAAAAGTATTTTATTTTTTATTAATATATTATCATCATGGTTTCCTAATGTTCAAGGATAAATAGGTATTTCCACTATGGGTCCCCTAGCTTTAAGAAATGTAACATTACAGCAGCAAATAACTTTCATATCTGGTATGGAAAGTACTGGTTTTCATGGTGGCAGGAGAGGGGGGTTCGTTTGTTTCCAATATATGTCTTCCTGGTATTATGAACTTTCTTAAAAGTGATGGGTTTTTCTCTTTTTTTTTTTTTTTTTTTTTTCTCCAGCTGCATCTGGTGGCTTTAAACTTGCCATTTGCTGGGGACATGCGAGCAGATTTTCAGTGTTTTCAACAGGCCCAGCTAGCAGGTTTGACATCTACCTACAGAGCCTTCCTCTCATCACATTTGCAAGATTTGGCCACTGTTGTCAGAAAAACAGATCGATACCATTTACCAATAGTCAATCTTAAGGTAAAAATCAGTGCGTAGTGCTACTTATATTTAGAACAGGCTGCAGGTGCCACATAATCTTGAAAAATGGAAAAAGCAGAAAGTTTCAACCCAAACTGCATTTTATAATGAAGCAGCTTTACTTCGTTTTTCAGTCAGGTTCAAGAAACAATAAAGTAGTGAAGCAGATAAAGTATTCTATAATAAAGTAGAATAAAGGAGAAATTTGCAGGTTGTCCCACATTTCCCTTGCATTTCCAAGGCTTGCTTTCTCCAGTATCCAAAGGCTAAGGGTAGAAATAAAGCTATGAGAACAGCCTAGGTTGAGCAGACTGATGATAAATAACAGTATGATATTCTGGGTAATTTTATCTGCAGGGAAAGTGCATGCTCATTCTAGGATGCTCACAGAGTATACAGAAGGCTAAAATGCCTAATTTTCTCATTTCTAAAGATAAAGGCAAACCCTGTGCTTAGGAGTGATGCTGCATTCACCCCAGTGAAACAGAGAGGAGAGTCTAGAGCATGCGTCATTCTGTGGTCTCACATAAATGGACACAGTAAAACTGAGGAAAACAAACCTGTCCCCATAGCATGGGCCAGCTCCCAGAACAAACAGCCAAAGAAACCTACAGGAATAACATGTGATGCTTGGAACACGCTGAACAGACACTCCTCTGAAGAGCACGCAAACACAGAGCCTTGGAGACAAATCTGTAAAGACAGTATTGTTTCAGCTTTGATTGGAAAAACTCCAGACTGGTTTGAAAGGCAGACTGACGCAGTTTTTGCCTTGAACATTTGCAACACTTTTCACAAAACTGTGACCCTCCCCCAAAAGAAGTTCCAATACAAATTTAATTTTCTCTATAGCTACAGTTGTCATAAGCAATTTTTCAAACAATCCTTTAGACAATTAGGAGGAAAAAGACAGTGGAGATGGGGATGATCAAGCTTAACATTTGGAGTGACAACACAACAGAAATGCAGCTGTGAGGCAAAGGCCTGGATCAGAGAGATATCAGCATTGAGATGTGACAAGTTTGTTCGGGAGTACCATGCAGAAGCTGATGTGAAAACTAGAATCATAAGTGTTCTTAAATGTAGATAAGCTTTTAGATGTATAGATAAGTCTATAAATGTCAGGTATTATGTGGATGTGGATTTGGATTTGGATTGTTTGTAAAAGTGGCTTTGAAATTTTACCAGGGAGAAATACTTGTCAATAACTGGGAATCCATATTTAGTGGAGACGGTGGACAATTCAACATTAATGTTCCAATATATTCCTTCGATGGGAGGAACGTCATGACCAATCCATCTTGGTGAGTTTACACTGCCAGATAATACAAGTAGCAATACCTTGAGCCACTAGAAATGTGATGAAAATTTTTCACTTTCCTTATGCCATCTTTCTTTTCCATTTCTGATAGCCTATGAATGGGATATGAGGTTGTGTTCTCCTTTTTCTTCCTCTCCTTTCTGTCTTCATCTTTCCCTACTCACTGTTTGCTTCAAGTGGAAGGAAAGCAGAAATACAGGTCACCACACATATAAGTGTGAAGTTGAATAAAGCAAAAAAGTTTTGGGTTTTGTTTTTTTTTTTTTAGGAAATAACTTCTTAACGTTACCTTTCAGGCCTCAAAAAGTAATATGGCATGGTTCAACCACAAATGGGATCCGACTGACCAGCAACTACTGTGAAGCCTGGCACACAGCTGATACAGGAGCTATGGGACAAGCATCACCGCTGGAGACAGGGAAACTTCTTTATCAGAAAGTATATAGCTGTAGTAATCAGTTTATTGTTCTCTGCATTGAAAACAGTTTTGTATCTGATCCCCAAGGAAAATAATTCACCTGTTGCCTATAGGAATATTCCATTTAACAACAGAAAAAGCTGACATTTAATTTGTAATTATGTAAATATTTTATTGTTTGTAATTGCACATTTCAGGAAAAAACAGCCAAAGAAAACATACCTCAACACAACCCACATTCCAGTTAGGTGGAACACCCAGTGCACGTGTGGCTGACTTCAAGCCCTTCCTTTCACCTGAACCCCATGCAGTTCAAAATCTGCCAAGAATTAACTCACAGCCCCTTGTCTTTCTGCCTGAGCAGAAGATCAGTTAAGGTCACAAGTCAAGCGTGGTCTCTGTGGAAGATGCAGTAGCCTCGCTCATAACCAGGATGGCTCAGCAAGGCTGCTGCTTCTTCACAGCTGAGAAGCTGCATGCTCTGTGCTCTTCTTTTCACTTGCATGGATTTCAAATACCTGAGGCACTATTCATATATATGTACACATGCATACTATCCCTGAGCAAATAATGGGAAGCTGTTACAACTTACAGGGCTGGAATTTTCAAAAAAGCTTTAAGAACAGAGGTGCTTATCTCCTTTGTTTCACTGGGAGCTGAGTACCTAACTCCTGTATGCTTGTATGGATCACAGCCTAGTGCTTACAAATTCAGCAGCTTCCACAGCTTATTTCAGCTTTTTTTTTTTTTTTTTTTTTTTTTTGCAGTTTCTAGGCATAGGGCTTTAAACAGGAGTGAATTTCACCTAGAAAAAAAATCTCATCCTTCTTTTGGTGCTATTGTTACCAGGAAACCTGGATCAATGTTAATAGAAAACATCCTGTTTTACTGGTAGAACTATGCAAAGTAAATGCAGAAAAATGAACCATATGACCTTTATTTATTTCATTGCGTAGTGGAGGAGGTCATTTCCTGTTGTGGCAGACTGCTGAATGAAAGATGTCTGTCGTGGTTTCCTTAAAATATGTTCTAGACTTGTTAGTCCACTAAGTTCTATGTAAAGTGATTTTCTTTTTCATGCATTTACTCTTCTGTCATTCACATAATTAAAGAGCTGGTAATATAAAATAACAGCACCGATGATAGGAATGATCAGTAAATGCTGATATTCTTCTCGAACAGTATTGCCATAATATATGAAATCTTTTGCCTATATATTTGTCTACTGCATGCTTTAAACAACATATTTAGTTATATTTTATCAGGCAGTAACAATGGAAGTCAAACAGCATTATCATTTTTAAAGGCTTAACCTGGAGCCTGTGTTGGAAATACACATCCATTTGCTGACAAACAGGGTTTAAATTACAAGATAGCTGCCTTCAAAAGAGGAATAAATCACACTCACTATATTAAACTGATACAATTACATAACAAAATACTCTGAAATACAGCTTTTTTTCAATTTAATATAAAAGCTTATTTCTTAGGGTCTTCTGAATCATATATTGTGGTTTTTTCTTTGGAAAGTCATGACTCCATTATTACAACGTGGTAATGAGGCAGAACCATATTACATTTTAAATGTATGCACAGTAATTCCCTCTATTCATTTATAACTGATTTTCCTAAAATGCTGAGCACTCTTGTGAAATGTCAAATTCCTTCAGTTCACACAGTTGGAAGAGTTATACATGTAAGGCAGGGTTTCACCCTCAGTCACAGAAGGTTCAAGGGGGATAATGAAGTGTTTTTACATGCTTCCAGTAGGAACCATCTACCTTTAATCCTTTCATTATTGGCAGACCCTCAGCTTGGCCAAGTCATGGCCAGTGGAGTTTCTGCTTGCAGTCGGTCACCATCCAGCCATCACCACCTCTCTTCTCTTCCACTCTTCTGCTCCTGATCATGAGCCAGCAGGCAGAGAGCTGACTATTGCTTTGTGTAGAATGGCAGTCACAGGAGGTGGGGGGAGATGGAATCACACAGAAGAGCTGCACAGAGAGGGAGAAGACTGAAAAAAAACATGTAGATTTTAGGAGATACTGAACCAGCGTTTAAGTTGGGCCCAGAAAAAGAGCATCCAGAATTTATTGTGCCAATCCTTTCACAGGGACTAACCCTTCTCTGTACCCTGAATAGCTGCAAGAGCTTAGCAGGGAACCGAAATGGTTAAGCACCATCAATGAGATGTTAAAGAACTCTCAGTGGTTGCTTCCCACCTCTAACATAAATCTGCAGGCTACAGAAATTTATTGCACACCTTTCAACTTAATACAGAGCACGAACCATGCGCTGTCTGGGCTGCTGTGGTGCCGGGTTGACACACTGTGCTCACCCACCAGCAAGGGAGCTAGTTTACCAGGGAATGGCACCAGAGATCTGTCAGAACAATAAGGTTTTGCTTAGGAAAAACACTTTTGGTCATTTTAGCCAAAACCATTGAGGCTCTTTATTCTCCCTAGTGTAACTGAAGAGAAAGAGTATGATGTGAAAGATATATCATATGAAAGAGTATGATATATATATAATATGATAGCACAGAGGAAAACTTAGCACCATACCTAAAAATAAATTAGCCTTCCCTATCAAAGCAGAGGGGCTTTTTTCAGCACGATTCCAACACAAAGGCCAGGTGCACTTGAGAAAGAAGGTTTGATAAATCAGGTAAGGAACTGTGTATAAAGCAAATGAATCACCAAAACAATCACCGGAGCGAGGTTGGAAGGATTAACTGCACTGGAAACTGATGTAGCAGTCTGAATGAATGAAATCAGAGTATCAGTCAAACATGATCTTTGCATGATTAAGAGGCAGGCTTTAGTTGAAAGCTTCCATACAATTTGAAGCTTTGATGCACTTTAAGAGGAAGGAAGAGGTGAAAATCTTGTTAACCATCAGAAGTCCAGGGTTGGCTGTTGAATAAATTACTCTAGATCCATTTCAAATAATAGAAATGAGTATTTCAAGAAATGAAGCTGATAGATTTGTCTTTATATGACTTCATGTGCAAGCTCTAACAACAGAAGCTTATATCAAGAATATCCAGTGGGGTTTTCATTTCTACAAAAGATTCAGTTCTTCAGTAGAAATAATTACAATTTAATTTTCATTAACCTGGTTCTTTAACCTGAAAGGAAAAAAATAAAAGGGGTAGGACAGAAATGGAAAACATTATTTAAAAAAAAAAAAAAAAAGTAAGGTCTTGGGAAAGTTAATAACCCTTTGAAAAATGAATATTGAGTTGTTATTGGAGAGATTCATTTCTTTACCATGGATACTTTGGGGGTGGTTGGACTACATAGTGCAATGCTCACTACAGATTCTTTCTAAGTGAAAACAAATTGTTTGTTATGAAGGTAAACTGGCACATGAATTAAAAATTGACTTTGAATACACCACTCCAGATTGGACTTTATTAGAAACACGCAACAGTTTTCAGTGGAATCATCACTTTTTACTGCAACATTTTACTCATTTGTATTAAATTTGACACCTCTCTTCAATCCAAAGAAAGCAACAGGAGACATTAACTGTGCCATTTTCAAAAGATATGCTTTAAGTCGACATTTTTCTTCTAGTTTACTTGCTCTTTAATAATCAAAAGGAATTAAAACTCCTCAGTAACAAATGAAAACTTTTTTTCATTGTACATTTTACCCCCTCAAAGACAATTATTTTTATAAAGTGCTAAAACTGCAGCAGATCCCCACCAAAATAAGCCCCCCAAAAAATATAAAACCCACACAAACAAAACAAAACAACAACAAAAAACCTACAACAAAACCCCCTACCTGTTATCATCACTGCTTTATGCAGACAGGATACATCACCTAGCAGCAGGGTAAATGTGTACTTATGAATTATTACCTCTTTAGTATTGTGAAAGCAGTTGAACACAATAAGACAGCACCCGTCTGAATTGACAGGCTACATCCAAAGTGCCTTGTGGTATCATGACATGATTTCGCAAATCATCTTTTGACTTGAAATAGCAAGCGTTTGGATTTTATCTCTTTACTGCTTCTCAGTTTGTGGCATGTCTTTCCAAATTATTGAAAATTTGGTGTGGGAGAATGTAATTATAAATGTGATTAGGAAAATGGGGGTAAGCCATACTGGGAGAAAGGGCAGGAGTGCGTGTGGGTGCACACATAAATGCAGGCATGCTCATCTCCAAGTAACTTTTTTCATCCCTGCTACCTCATACCCCATGCCTTAGTTAGTCTTTAACTGTCTCATCAGCTTCTTTGACCATATGCATGCAGGTAGAAGTTTTATTAGGATGGAGGAATTTCTGACTATCAGTTTACAAATCTGAGCCCAACAAAAATGTAACTTCCCCTCAATTCACTTTCCTACGGTTTTTCATGATAGCAAATATTCTCCCACATGGTCGTATCTGAGAGTTTAAGCAGCAGATTGCAGACACCCACAACCCTGGTAATCAGCAGATCCCTTTTCATTCCAGGGATCTTTTCTCTGGGCGGTCGCAGAACATGACACGTTACCATCAATCGGTAGCGTACCGCTCTGCCTGGATGAACTACAGACAGATGAGCAGTTTCTCCCCCCACTGCTATTATAAGCAAGCTAAACCTGTGAGTTTCTGCGATGTGGCATACATACCTCAGCGGACTGACAATTAACAAAACTAATCCTGATGTGGTCAGAGACTGCACAGCTTTGCTTCTGAGCTCTGCATTCAGGTGAAAGAACAAGCGAGTTGCGGTATATCCTGCTCCCAAGACTCTGGTTACCCTGCACTGAAGTTTAGGTGTTCCTTCTGAAGTAACACTTAGAATTCTTGTTTTCACTCCAGTTCTCTGCCTGGAGAAGGGAGCCTGTCTTGTAGATTTTAAAGGAATTGGAAGCTAGAATTGCAATTTCACTTTGATGTTCAAGCATTGGAGTTGATATGCATGCATCTTTAAAAATACCTGATCAGGGTTTGGCTGTTATTTGTTGGTCAAGTATGTAGCTAGAACCTACAGCAATTCCTTCCTGCTGTCTCTCCTCAAGGCTTCAACAGTAACTGGCCAGAGACAGAAATATTTCTAGATGAGCATCTACTTTAACCCGAACGTAGCCTCCTTTTTTTTTAACCCGTTGAAGGCTGCTACTCGTATCTTAAAAGGCCTATTTTGCACCTCGGTGCAACTTCCACTGTTAGCATTTGATCTAAACTTTTTCCCCACTGTATCTATATTCTTTTCTTTTGTATATTCTGTTAGATATTCTTCTGTATATTGTTGCATATTTTCTTCTGTATATTCTGTTATATATTTTCTTCTGTACATTCCATTATATATTCTTTTGTATATTCTCTTATATATATCTTCTGTATATTCCTCCTTCTTTTATTCTGTTTCTGTTCCACTGTATCCATATTGAAAAAAAAAAAACCAAAAACAAAACCAACTGTTCTACTCCTAAGTAATGGCCATGTATACACAACCTAATCTGGAGGTACACCCAGCGTGGGTTGCTCATCTGTAGCAGTGTTAGGCTTTGCCTGGGCAAAGAGAGAACAAGAAGTCAGAACACATCTTAATCCTGTATAGGCAGGAGAGAGAGAAATGGAGTGGGGCTTTTTTCCTTTGTCCTTTCCTCTACCATGGGATTGATCTCCTCCTTCACTTGTTCTTCCCCAACCATCTGTCTTTTATTTAAAGCTTGTGTTGCTCCTCCACAGAAAAGCTCGACGTTGCTCAGAGCTGCCAGCTGCTCTGGTGCACCATGCTTCACGTGGAAGTTCCATCTTTTACATGGAACTTCTGCACTCTGTTTTCCACAGCACCCAGATAAGTACTGAAGACCAACTTCCACTTGTGTGTGCTTTGCTGGGAGCACTGGATACAGTGGTAGGATGATAGGGAATCCAGAGATCCCTTTGGAACCAACAAGAATTCATAGAATCATAGAATTGTTCCGGCTGGAAGAGACCTTCAAGATCACCAAGTCCAACCTTACTCCCAGCCCTATCAAAACCACTAAACCACGTCCCTAAGCTCAACATCTGCCTGGCTCTTAAACACCTCTAAAGATGGTGACTCCACCACCTCCCTGGGCAGGCTGTTCAATGCCTGACAACTCTTTCAGTCAAGAAATTCTTCCCAGTATCCAGCCCGAACCTCCCCTGGTTCAGCTTCAGGCCATTCCCTCTTGTTCTATCTATCGCTTGTCACTGGGCAGAACAGACCAACTCCCGCCTCGCTACAACTCCCCTCAGGTAGCTGTGCAGGGCAGTGAGGTCTCCCCTCAACCTTCTCTTCTCAAGGCTAAACAGACCCAGATCCTTCAGCCTCTCCTCATAAATCAACTCCTCCTTCCCTTACAAACAGTTACACGCCGTTCACGCTCCTGCAACGCATTGTACTATAGCTCTTTCAACTCAGTGCACACACAGACAGCACAGGTTGTGGGAATTGCTACATGTGAAGTCAATTCAGCATCACACCCTGGTGACTGGGGTAACATTATAACAGCTGGTCTCAGGGGAGCTAGTGATGTGTTAGTGGAAAAGGAGGTGACAGCCCTGTCTAGCCTTACAAGTACCTAAAACCACCTGCAAATTCAAATTCAAGCCAGGCTGCTGATGACAAAGCTTCTGCAGGAAAGGTATGTTTTGTACGCTGCACTTGAAGTATGCTTGTATGAAAGACAGGAGGGGATGGCCTAAGAGCTGTGTTTCTCCACTGGTAAGTAATAACCACCTCCCAGTCATTTTGTTTGGCCTTCTTTGGTTCCAGACATGTGCACCAAGATCTCAGCCACGGTAATGGTTTGCTGCTGGAGAAACATTATCTCCCCACTGAGCTAGAGGGTGGTTGGGTGTTAACCTCCAAAAATTGTTCACTGGTGTTTAGCTTTCCTATAGAGTTATGTATTTTATCTCTGCAGGCTCCGAGGTCTCAACTGAGGCTAGTTGCATCTCTGAGGTTCCATCTATGCCAGAAGATTATCAGGGCCAGGACACAGACATTAGCACAAATAGCATCACCGATTGCTGAACTGTTCCCTGACACAGTTCTGCTCAGTGTCACCTGTAACCCTTCCAGCCACTGCTTTGGGGTATGTTCTGGGGGGACAGCATGGGCCAATCACTACTGCTGTGGATAGTCTGAAGGAGCCACGTTATTTCAGAACAGAAAGGTTTAATTACACTCACAGCTGTTTAACCATTGTGTCTGGTCTCAGGGCTCACTGGAGTCCTCACCCAACTGGAAGCCTGTAGAGGGACTGCAGGACATGCGTGCCTGATACTCACAAGACACACAGCAATACATCTTTACGGCTCTTTGCCAAACCTCCTGCAAGCATCCATTCATGTGATACACATATCCCAAGTGAATTCATTCAGGGAACCCTCCTAAAGCCATTACTGCCCTAGACAAATGCTCTCGTGCTGTAGGTAGATATATTGTGCCATCCCATTATCCTCCTCTCATTCAACAGCGATGAACACCTTGCTTGGGCAAGGGAGTGGCTGTTGACACAGCTGGGATGTTTCAAGTCTGTGAGAAATAAGAGCCCTGGCACAGTCATCCTCTACAACTGATAACTAGTACCACAAAGTCTTACATTAGCAAAGGGGGCCCATACAGTGACCTGTAAGTAGTGGTGTTCGCCAGGGGTCAACATCTTCATCAGTGACCTGGATGAAGGGATGGAGCAGACCCTCAGCAAGTTTGCTGATGATACTGAACTGGGAGTGGCTGATGCACCAGCAGGATGTGCTGCCATCCAGCGAGATCTGGACAGACTGGAGAGCTGGGCAAAGGGGAACTTCATGAAGTTCAAGAAGGAGAAGTGTAGAGTCCTACACCTAGGAGGAACAACCCCCTGCACCAGCACAGGTTAGGGGTAGATCTGCTGGAAAGCAGCCCCATGGAGGGGGACCTTGGAGTCCTGGTGGACAATAAGTTACCCCTCAGACAGCAACGGGCCCTGGTGGCCAGGAAGGCCAAAGGTCTCCTGGGGTGCATAAAGAAGAGTGTGGGCAGCAGGTCGAGGGAAGTTCTCATCCCCTCTACTCTGCACCAGTGAGACCACATCTGGAGTACTGTGCCCAGTTCTGGGCTCCCCAGTTCAAGAGAAACAGGGAAATACTGGAGAGAGTCCAGTGGAGACTACAAAGATGCTGAAGGGACTGGAACATCTCTGTGCTGAGGAAAGGTTGAGAGCCCTGGGGCTGTTTATCCTGGAGAAGAGAAGCCTGAGAGGGGATCTGATGAATGTTTACAGATATCTGCAGGGTGGGGGTCAAGGAGAAAGGGGCCAGGCTCTTGTCAGTGGTGCCCTGGGATAGGACAAGGGGAAATGGTAGCAACCTGCAAGACAGGAAGTTCCACCTCAAAAAGCAGAAAAACTTCCTCACTGTGAGAGTGACAGAGCCTGGAAGAGGCTGCCCAGAGAGGCTGTGGAGTCTCCTTCCCTGGAGACTTTCCAACCCCACCTGGATCTGTTCCTGTGTGGGCTGCCCTGGGTGACCCTGCTCTGGCAGGGGGGTTGGACTCGATGATCTCCAGAGGTCCCTTCCAGCCCCTACAATTCAGTGATGATTCTACAATGATTTAATGGTTAATATCTAAAAACTTTATGTGAAAACAAGGCAATGGACTTCCAAACAAAAGCTTAAGGATAGAAGTGGTATAAACAAAGTCGTTTGCCTTTTTTTTTTTTCTTTTTAAATGAAGATAAACTCTTCTTATCCAAGGCAGTGGGGAGGATCCAGTGTTCTTGATCCATAACTCATAGACACCTCCTGGTACTGGTAGAGGGGTTAAGTAAGTTGGTGAAAGTGCAAGGTATGATTTGGCTACTGTTGCTTTAGGTATTCTTACCATGGTTTGACAAGTCAGGCATTTTCTGATTGCTTCTGGTGTTGCTGTTCTGCAGTAACTGTGTTACTGTGGGATCTATTGCCTTGTGGTAGGGCTTGTGTGGAGATCAGGCTTTTAATGAATCACAGCAGCTAGCTGAACAGTAGAACAGCCCTAATTAATAAGACAGTATCTGAAATTTAGTTTTTTTAGCTCTGTGAGCCATGGTCTTCGGTCTGCCCATGCTCATCCCAAAATTCTTTAATAACCACTTTTTTGAAGGTGGGATTTTTCCCAAGGCTTTATCATTATTTGCAAGTTGAGGATAGTGCCTTAATGAAGTAGTTTGTTGGTTTTCTTGAGTACATCACTTTGGTTACCAAAAACTGGAAGTGGAAGTTTTGCTTAATGAAGATGGATGAAATGTATGTGAAACATGTCCTGAAAATTTGTTAGCGAGTGCTGTTACTTTGCAACAGTTGGAGTTAATTACTGCCTTTGTGACAAGAATGCATTAGTGAAAGTCATGAAATATGGTTAAAAAATGTACCCTGTTCCAGATACTGTAAGAACTAAACTTTTTTGTATCTTGAGCTAGAAGAGTTCAGAGATGAATCAGGTGTAATGTTTGAGAGGATTGTCTGAGTAAGAGAATAGAAAGATGACAGCATCTTTCTGTATTATGCCTTTTTTTTTTTTTTTTTTTTTTTAAAGTTCTGGCAGATGTTATTTAATAGGGAAAACTACCAGTAAATGCTACAGTCCTCTTGCTCATCTCCCCAGAATCCGTTGCTGTCTTTTGCACATGACAGCCTCGCTTCTTTATCCTTGGAACTCTCTATCTTGTGGAACCAAATCTTCTGATTGTTCTGGTGAAGTTCTTTCTGGTGAAATTTTGGGTTCAAAAGTTGTTTTCTGTGGGAGAAGAGTTAAAATGTCACAACAGAAGGACCTGAAGTTTATTCTTCAACTTAATACCGCTGCTGGGGTCCTTACTTCTTTTCAGAAAAGTCTTTAAATATAGGTTGAGAAAACTTACAACCACTGT
>JANHGN010003925.1:0-10597 GCA_024605025.1 Megaceryle maxima | reverse complement strand
TGTTTCCAAGGGCATGTAGCAATAGGACGAGGGGCAATGGTTTTAAACTAGAGAGTGGCAGATTTAGATGGGAAGTTCTTTACTCTGAGGGTGGTGGACACTGGAACAGGTTGCCCAGGGAGCTGGTGGAGGTCCCATCCCTGGAGACATTCAAGGTGAGGCTTGATGAGGCTCTCAACATCTTCACCTACTTGAGGATGTCCCTGCTTAATGCAGGGTGTTGGACTAGCTGACCTTCAGAAGTCCCTAACAACCCAAGGCATGATTCTACAAAGATGCTATGATTCTATGATTCTATGATCCTATAAACCGTGTTTAGGGTAGGATGAGGTGTGTGTTGGAACTCATAAATTTGCTGAGTTCTCATAGTGATGTTGACCAAGTCTGAAAGTCATATGAGATTTCTTTTTCAGCTGAGTTGGGAATTGTTCATGACCTTCATCAAAACTCAGCAGCAATTTCCAACTTGTCGATCCCATTCTTTTCAAGTCCATATTTCATTCCAAGTAGGTAACCCCAGTGCGCTCTGAACCTTCACAAGTCCCTAGGGCTTTGGAAGTCCCCAGGGTACACCTGTGAAGAGGTTGCTTCAGAAGCATTCACTGCAGTACATTTTCATTAGTGTGTCTTCTACTGCCATTAGCTCTGCCTACAGAGTAAGAACCTGGTTCACTCTCAGCAGAGTTTTCCCACACGACTACTTTGTGATGTTTCTTTACCATTATAGCAAAGCCATTCTTAAGTTGCCAAATTAAGTCATTTTTTGCTCTTGATCTCAAACATCCAGGATTCACAGGTAGCCCGCAGCAGGAAGACATGGCAGCATTGACATGATACACTCACAAGTCAAGGTCTTTCAACCGTATCCAGAGACCGTTTGCCTCCCTTGTTGGGCTATGCAAGAGCAAAATCCCTGTAGAGAAGCTCATTGGCTAACATGTTGTAAGATTACACTAAAATTTGCTATGACAGTGTTGATCTGAGTAATTAAAACATACACCACTGACAAAGATTGAGCACTGGAGGGCTTATTTACAAGTGTTTTCATCCCCGAGGCTGCAGAAAGCCCATCTTGACACCCATTTTCATCCAGCTGATCCTTACAGAAACTCAAGGGAGCAGACATCAGACTGTTTGTGCAAAGGGGTCGGATTCAGCCAAAGACGATGCCACGCATTACTCCATGTGAATTCAGAGTGGACATGCAGACTTGGAAGTAAACTCCCTGCTCAAAGCACAGCTAAGATAACTTCAGTCAGATCCTCTCAAATTGCAGGCAGAGGAACTGAGGTGCAGCAGTGTGCTCAGATGCCTGTGTCTCCATTTTAAGAAGGCAAGAAGGTGGTATCTCTACATTTGCCATGATTCTTTCCTGTTAGGGCAGGAAAGCATCTAGTTGATGGACAGAGGTAATTGTCACCAAAGTCAGAAGAGATTTGCAGCCTGGGCCTCTCAAAATGTATCTCCTGAAGAAAGGCCTCTGCTTTTTAGAAAGAAAAGGCTGGGGGAAAGATGCAAGATAAGTTTCATCTAACTTGGGCACCTCCGAATGTTCACGTTATTTTCCTGGAAGAAAGCAGAGTCAGCCCTCCCAACCTAGCTATTGATGATATATTGGAGGACACTGCAAGCCTCAGGCACACGCCAGCTAAGACCTGTTCTCAGTTGAGCTCCACATAATGACAGGTAATAAGCTACACATTCTTTCAAAGTCAGTGAATCACAGGCTTTCTTACAAAAATCCAATCGCTTGTCACCAGGAGAAAAGGTCAGGAATACTGAGGAATAGCCTAGAGGAGGGATAAAAACAGTAACTTCCATTTTACTGGTACACTCGGTAGGACATAAGGTGAGAAGAGAGAAGGGTAAAATGCATCACAAGGATTGGGGAAAAGGAATAAAAAACCACTGAAGTTGTGGTGAACTCTGTGAGTGAGAAGTTAGAAGACAGTTGCAAATACCAGCTCTGTGTAGGATCTATAAAAGCAACTGTGAAGGCAGTAAACAAGCTCATCTACTGGTTGGAGGCATAAAAAGGGGCAGTGACCTCAGAGATGTTTGTGAAGAGCAGCCTAGTTAAATATAATAGATGTCAGACACAGAGATGAAAAGGATTTATGTATCTGTGTCAAAAATTCATGACCCTATAATTTCCTCTCAGACACTGGTAAATATCCATAGGCAACTCTGCTTCCACTTTGGGCAATTAAAGAGCAAGAATCTCTTTCTGTAGTCCATGAATATGAATCCACAGATGTTGAAATAGCTCCAACAAGAAGCATTTAGAGTAGCACTCCAAATATCCTTCATCTTGCAAGTAAGGTCTGTGAGCACAAATCCCTCAGGCATTAAACCTGAATTTCCCACTAGGATAATGGATTAAAATGCAACAGCTCCCAGGTATAATTTTGCAGAAAAGCTCTGATTCTACATAGATATTTAACTATGTGGAGAAAGTGAAGAAGTTCAGGCACCCCTCAGTGCCCAGCTCACAAGACTCTCTGTTATTTTTTTAGTATCTCTCTGTACATTGTGCAGAGAGCTTAAGCACTCAAACAGTAAAAAACTACACTGATAAGACTTATAAGTTACTTTGAAACTACTGAAATATATTTTAATCAAAGGCAGGTGAAGATAAGAAGTAAAGCATCAATGTCTTGCCATCCAAAATTACAGCCTTCTCAAAAGTTAGTCCTAGTTCACATGCAGGAGAAGCACTAAACTTGTTTTAGTTCAAAGTAAAATACAGATGAGTGTGGTAACAAGCCACCTAATCCACTACTGGGAGAACCTGTGTCTTTCATTTGTACCAATAGTGCCCAGTAACAGCTGTGACTCTCACATCCAAGCCAACTCAGAAACATAGAGACAAGTACACGCAGGACAAAGTTAGAACAGTACAGAGCAGGACGGGAATCTGCTGAGACCAAATTATGCTGTTACAGGTTTTGTTAGTAATGTTCAAATACACGCTGCATTTCAGACTCAAGTGGTTTACGGTGGTTTCCTTTTCATAACACTTTCTCCTCATTTTGTCCACAGGAAAGCAATGTCCAGAGAACAAGCTATTCATCAAGGGTAAGGCTGTCTGGAAAACCCCAGATTCATTTGCTGCAAACGCTGCAATGACTAAGGCATGGTGTGGCCAAAGAGAAAGGATGATCTAATGTTTATGGCAACAGAACAGCACCCAAAGGAACTGGATTCTGTCCCCAGTTCACTCATGGAAGAAAATGTCCATAGAAATTGGTCCATTTTAGAGTAGGTTATAAATAGTGTGGAGTAGATCAACATGCAATTGCATGAGAGTTAAAACTGACCTCTCAGTTCAACCACATACAAACATCTTTGTGTTCCACACCCTACATTCTCCCTTGTGCCTTTCTATTATGATACCCCACAGAGAGCACAACAGATCAAAGGAAACCCTGCAAAGTAAACTACTTGTTCCTTGCTGCTTTAGCTCTTTGATTTGGCTCCTGTGGGATAAGATACAGGCAAGTACCAGCAGAAGGGAGGGCAGAATCACATAGCCACAGGTGCAGAGAACAGCACTGCTTGTTCATGTTGCTGAGGTACTACACTCTAATGTATAGGCCACCTATAAGAATGAAACAAGTTATTCAAAATCTAATACTTAGTTACTTGACCTTTATCAAAGTTCTAAGAAGAACTGTGTCCTGAAAAAAAAGCATTCTCAAGAATATCTGCTCTTCTGAAAACTAAGAGCATGATAGGCTGGACTTGAAATGACTTAAACTACAGCTAAACAAGGAGTAAACTTCTTCATAAAATTAAATTGCAACAGTATGACCCTCAGAGATACTCTCATTCTAATCTTTTGCCCTAGTGAATACTGAATTGAGCACTTCATTTTCTGTCCTGTAATAATACACTTGTTAATTTTGGCAAAATTAATGCCATGACTAGGTAGTTAAAGTGAAAAGATCTCCTTGCCAGGGAAGGCTTTTTCTTTCCCAACTTCTACTCTTCATTAGATCAAATAGACATAGTCTTACTACCTTTATTTCCAATATTTTGTTGGCAGAATATCCAGTGCCATGATGGACAGTTTCCTGACATTCATTTAAAAAGCTCATTTTTATCTTCATTTTATCCTGTCTTTTAAGTTAGGAAGCAATGGATTTCTCCAGATATTTTGGCAATGGTCAACTTTAAACACTACTGACATTAGGCAGTTTGGTTGGGCAGAGGTGTTGAAAGCATTTTTGGCACTACTACTGCAGAAGTTCTGGGATATACAGGCTATCTAGAACTTTGATTTAATCAGATGCAAGACAGAGGTTAAGTTTAGCTGGATGCTATCTCTTTAATTTCAGTTTTTATTAATGATCCCTCTTGATTTCACAAATAGAAAGTATTTTTAATGATGGCAGTGGCAAGAATCTTAAGCATCCTCTCTCAGACTTTAACAGATTTACTTCTCAGTGTGAATCTCCTCTTAAATTTCCTGTCTTGTGGGTTGTGATGGTCTCTATACAGTTTAACAGCAGTGAACAATCACTATCAGAAGTATAAAAATAAGGCAATAGATTTGATAGACCCCAGCTTTTAGGTGCAGTTCTTCATGAATTGTCATAGGACCGCAATGCAGCAGTATTCACTGGTTTGTGATCTGTACAAACTAGTCTTCTTTCAGGGACCAGAAATTAATTCTGAACTTCCAAGGTCCAATACTATTATCTACTCTTGCAAGTGGGATGTAACATGCCACTCTGAGCAAGATGATCCCCAGAAATGACAGCTATTTTGATCTGTGTACCAAAAAGGGATGGGGAGCTAGCAGTACAGATCTGCTAAGGGTGTTGTCTTCATGTATGGATATCATCTTACCAAAAAGATATTATCAAACTGAGGGCATTCGGGGAACAGCAACAAGCCAACAGATCTACTTTAGCAGATGGAGATGCTAGAGGTTGGGAATCCACAGCAGCCAACCTACTCCACACCACTGAAACGGTGAGACACATTTGTCCATTAGCATTCATGTGACAGAGGTATTTTCTGCTTCAGATATATAATTTTTTAAACACTTCAGTATTTTCTGCTCACATCACATGTCTTTCCTTTCAGTGCTAATAAGCGAAGACACCAGTCCCATACTGAGGTCCACTTCAACAGATTGGGGTTCCTCAGAAGTATGCAGAGAAATGTATGATGTACCAACATGAGATTTTTTTAATTTGGGGGCTTTTTTTTTTTTTTGTCCCCCACATCTTCTTGCATAAGTCACTTAAATTTGAACCTAACCTATTCAGAAATGGAGGTAACTGGGCTGAAAGAGGCTGGTGATTTGTATGCTGACCCCCAGGAAAGTAGCACATAGTTAATTTTGATGGAGGAATGCAGAGCTATTTGTGAAGTTGGAAAACACTCGGTGCCCAGTTTCTGGCATCAGTTCTAGCAGCAAAAGACCTGGTTACAGAAAAGACCACTGATTATATCAATTTGGCTTCACTAGCTGGATAGCCAGCACCCAGACATTGGTGCTTAGGGTTCTGCTCATAACCCAGCTTAACATGACACAAAGCAACTTCATTATTCTGTTATCACCAAAGGGGATCTGCAAAGTGATCACAAGTGCCAGGAAAAACAAGCAATGGAGGGTAAGACTAGAAGCTCACTTCTCTTGGTTCCTAATTTAAAAAATACATGAAAAAGTCTTTTTTCCTGAAAAATATATTAGAAATGTTTTACCAGATGTAGGCAAGCAAATAACTGAGTACCAGGAAAAGTGTGTGATGCTTGGAAGGTCTGTGACTGTGCTGTGCTGTTACGGTGCTCAATTCTTAAAATGAAACCAGAAATTAATCATGAGTTCTGGAGAAATGTGATGCTTTATTAGCAGACAAAATCAGAGATGTGAGTCAACTTATTTTTATGTACTACAAAATGCTGAAAAGTTTTTCAACAGTATTCCCATGAGATAAAATACCAGCAAAAAAACCCTATTAATAGACAGGAAATGGCTATCAGCAGTCATATATGAGGGCCTCTCATCAAAAAGGATTTTTTCTCCCTGACCTGAGCTTATTTCATAGAACCGTACAATGGTGGGGGTTGGAAGGGACCTCTGGAGATCGAGTCCAACCCCCCTGCCAGAGCAGGGTCACCCAGGGCAGCCCACACAGCAACAGATCCAGGTGGGGTTGGAAAGTCTCCAGAGCAGGAGACTCCACAGCCTCTCTGGGCAGCCAGGCTCTGTAACTCTCACAGTGAGGAAGTTTTTCTGCTTTTTGAGGTGGAACTTCCTGTGTTTCCCCTTGCTACCGTTACCTCTCATCCTATCCCTGGGCACCACTGAAAAAAGCCTGGCCCCTTCTATTTGACCCCCAGCCTTCAGATATCTGTAGACATTAATAGATCCCCAAGATATTTATTTAATTATGTGCTGTAAGACCAAGCTACTTTCCCAGACACTTGGGAAGAGTGTTACTTCAGGAACTTGCCAATTGAGGTTGTCCCTGGCAGGTAAAGATATGAAGGACATGATAGGAATAGTTTATCATTTTAGATCTTGAATATCAGAAGTTTAAAAAAAAATATGAAAAAACTTAAACTGTGTATTAAGAGAAGATCATTTCTGATTACGACTTCTCATTTTTACTCACTTTATCTTAGCAACTGGCACTCTTTCATCATTGTTAATATTTCAGTCTGTTTGGAAGAGGATGGTTAAGCTTCTGAAAGACATACTGTTGCAAACGTAGTAATATTTGAGACAATGCACCAGTCAAAACTGAATTTACATCAGGAAGAAGGAAAAAATGGTTCAGTAATCTGTTAACCATCCAAGATAAAAAACAATTCACATATTTTTTTAGAAAGATAGAGCTTACATGGTGATGTACTTCCAGACATTCACAAGAAAGCACATTATAATGTGATCATTAGCTTTTTGCCCCAGATATGTACATAGACAAGAATATTTCCATATGCAAAGACACAGGAATTAAATATTCACCTAGTAAGGTTTTGTACACAGTTATTAGGACCTCAATAATTGGTGGCCAACAACCCCACTTAGAAAACAAAAACTCAGACTGTAAAAATGCCCCAAGATAGAATAAAGAGCAAGAAAAAGAGCAGTTACTCTCTACCAAGAAAACACTCCAGACTCAGGAATAAGAACATGTGATTTCTCGTGTAAGGACATTGCAGTTGTTACTGTTGTAAAAACAAAAGCGAAACAAAACAAACAAACAAAACAAAAATACACATAAAACCAAACAGACATAAAACAAACAAAACAAAAACACGCACACACACAAAAAACCCAACACACATGAAAAGTTTGTTTACTATGGCCATGATTTAAAAATACATCTTTCCAAGTGGTTTAATGGTGCAGATGAAACATTTTTCCAATATACAAAACAGTTTTGTACATCCCTACCCTTTCTTATAAGAATTTGAGAGCCTGCACTACCTCCATAGTGTCTGACTACTTTTTCATTTTCACAGTGTTCTTCAAGCTTTCTGCTTTTGGCTAGCTGCATTTTAGTACCAGCATTCTTGACACATTCTTACATCCTCAAGAGAGTCAGTTTCTTCAGCAGTATCATATCTTGTCTAAGATGACTTCTTGGGTAAAAGTCAACCTCTGGCATTACACTTATGGAATACGGCTGATGGAAAATTATCTCTGTAGTGAAACAGAAAGAAGTAAGTTCTTATTATTTGAAAGCAGCAAATAATGATCAGGAGAATTCCCATCCTAACTCAGAAATGAAAACAG
Organism: Megaceryle maxima; assembly: GCA_024605025.1. Taxonomy (NCBI): domain Eukaryota; kingdom Metazoa; phylum Chordata; class Aves; order Coraciiformes; family Cerylidae; genus Megaceryle; species Megaceryle maxima. The sequence goes on along the minus strand of JANHGN010003925.1, from coordinate 2,838 downwards.
CATGAATTATTATCTTTAGATAGGTCCAGTGGCAGAAGTCTTTCCTGTTAATAATGAACGCCATTTGGAAATGGAGAAATAATGATGGACTTAAAAGTTCTCAAATTTCTGGAGAAAAGTTAGAAACTTCACTTGCTCAAGAACTGGTAAGAACAAAATTCTACATTTGATTTCCACCTTCTTTCTTTTCACTGAATAATTTGTCATCTTATTCAAATAGGTCTTTAGTCTGCTTTCCTCTTTTTTTAGCTTTTATTTCTGAATAGGTACAAACTCAGTTCCCTGGTTTAAAAGAAAAAAACACCTTTTTGGAACACACTACAGAAAATGTACCCATAATTTCTTGGACTCCTCAAAGTGCAGCACCTTTAGAGTGAACTCTAGCTGTCATTTGCAAATGAACAAATGAAAACTTAGAGAAAACAGGGGATTTTGAAACCACCAAGCACAACCTGAACTGTGATAGAAAGTCTGATGTTATCACTTCAGTCACAAGCACTGAAGAATGAGAGTGCATGAGGAATACGTACCCAGTCTAGAAAACCTGCAGTGAAACAGGCAATCCCCACAGCATGCTATAGAAGAAACTCTCTCTTCTCTCATTCCCAGTTTGCAGGGTTAATAAATCAGTGTCAAGAATTAATCATTACTGAAGGGATGTTATTTTCTTGTATATATATATATATATTAATTGTGGATTTACAATTTACTGAACAAAATGTTATTCTAATGACAGAGTGCAAGTTTATTGAAAAATGGGTGACTGATGTTTAATCCAATCTAGATTAGCTTTGGGGTCTTAGCATTTTATCACCACAATAAACACTTCCTGCTCCAAGAATTTTCTTTTCTGTAGTGAGCCCTATTTCCACGGAAGAAAAAAGTTTGTCAGGTCCATAGGATGCCCTCCAGATAATGGATGCACAGAGATCTACAACTGGAGAACCTCATGATCTGAGCATTGCTAGAGAGACATTAACTTTTGGTCACTTACACATGCTGCTCCTTCCCCATCAGAGTCTAAAATGAGTCCAAACTCAAATCTGGTTTCAGTGTAGGAGGAAACTGACCTTTCTTGAAAGGCAGAATGATATAAATTATTATTTGCACTATCAACTTGCTGTGATATGAGAAGTAGTGTTCAAAAATGTAAGAGCTGCTTTTTCCATAGAAACAAAGTGTCCTTTCTTAATTAGACACAAGCTACTTTAACCTGTCTATCCTTCACTGTGGTCATGGGTGAGACACTCATGCAATTTCAGGTTTGCTACAGCAATATAAGGCCTTCAAATAAATAATGATGTACAGTCTAAAGTCATTTCCAGACCCCACTGATGTCAGCCTTTTTGCTTCTGGCAAGCCCTCCCTATGCTAACCAGTCATCTTAGTCACTTCTCTGTTCAGCAACACGTCTTGGTCTATAGACTATTTCTCTGCTTTAAGCCTAAATTACACCTCTCCTTATTCTTAGAATCAACACTGCTCTTTTTGAATACATCCATACCCGATTTCAAATGAAGCTGGATATCACATGTGTAGGAAACAAGCTCGGCAGCTGCTGAGCTTTACAAACTGGAATGAAACACTGAGGAGTTTGAGAGCAGCAGTGCAAAACTGTCATCACTGAGATCTGCTTAACTCCTGTGCAAGAACTTTCTATAACATGTTCACTAACCTATTTGCTGAATAGTAAGGGGAGTGTTAGCTGGAGGTATCAAGCAGCTTCATACTGAGCAGTGTGTTGCTGGGCTGAACAGTTCACAACTCTGCAATACAGACCTGGTGTGTGTCACAGACAGGAAATTAAAAGTGAAAAGGGTTTCATATGGGCTCTGGTTTAACCCTGACTAGAGACAGCTTAATAGGACAGAAAAGGAAGGGAATTTTTTTTTTTTTTTTTTTTTTTTTTTTTTTTTTTTTTAATTTTAAAAAAATCAGAATATAAGAGAACAGTGATTCAAAATGCAATTTCTCCCCACACGCTGACTGAGGCCCTGCCAGTTCCTGAGCAGCAGCCTAGTTTATATACCCAGCATGATGTCATATGGTGTGGAATATCCCTTTGGCCAGTTTGGGTCAGCTGTTTTCTCTGTGTCTCCTTCCAGCTTCTTGTGCACCTCAGCTTACACACGTCTCAGGTGGTGTGAGAAGCTGAGAAGTCCTTGACTTGGTGTTAACACTGCTTAGGAACAACTAAGACATCAGTGTGTTACCAACATGTGAACCCAGGGTGGGTTGCACTTGATGATCTCCAGAGATCCCACTGCAGAAAAAGTGTTTTCTTTTGCTTGTCTCTGATTTAGCAAGATCACAGATCTTTGCTACACTTTCTGATTTGTTATTGATTTGGGGGGCTGATTTTTTTGGAAATAGCTTATTCTGCTGTTTTGGTAAATGTTACACATTCAGTATTCTTCCTTTTGCTGAGTTCCTTGGTGAATGTAATTTGTAAATACCATGAGGCACTGAATAATTCTTTAAAAAGCATATAAAATGTAGCTAATTGCCATGGAGAGAAAACTGTAAAAACTGCAAATGACACTTTGCAACACCTTTATTTCCTCTTGCTCTAGCACTAACTATGCATATTTTCTTGCTGAGAGACAGTTTCATTAGAATTATTTCTTACATTGATATAGTAACTCTTACACTGAAAGAGTAATAAAGCTTTTAGTGGTCACCATTAATCACAGAATCACAGAATATCTTTGGTTGGAAGAGACCTTCAGTATCATCCAGTCCAACCTCCAACCCAACACTTCAAGCTCACCACTAAACCATGTCCCTGAGCAGCATTTAAATGCCTCCAGGGCTGGCGACTCCACTGCTGCCCTGGGC
>JANHGN010003924.1:0-11691 GCA_024605025.1 Megaceryle maxima | reverse complement strand
TATTAGGTTTTTTTTTTATAAAACACTTGCCCAGATTTAAGGCCTTGATAAAATGTATTAAATCTTTAAAGGTTTTAATGAATCTCGTATGTGTTTCATAAATCAAGAACCTCTGCTCAGCCCCCTCTCAGTTTAATAAGGGTAAACTAGGAAATTGCTCTGAGCTGAACCAAAATACACTCATATAATATTGAAAAGTAATAGATTTTTAAATGTGGGGTGTTCTGGCTCGCAGGCGAGGTTTTGCTTCATAACATCAGCACTGTATCATTACCCTGAATGTGAAACCAGCTGCGGCCACGTGTTTAACAGCATCAAGATGTGAACCAGCACAAAGGTAAATATTATTTGTAATAATCCTAAAAAAAAAAAAAAAAAACAACAACCCCAAAAAAGACCAACCCAACAAAAAAGGCCAAGAAAATCATTACTTCTGGACCCGGGGCCAGGAACATTCGGTGGTGTCTGTGCCGTGGTGCTCTGGTTTTTAACAGCACGGGCTTTTTTATATGAACAAATGGTTTATTACTCCCACTTTTCTCCCCGGCACTTGAAACCTTTTTCATCCCTGCCCCGTTCCTCCCCGTCCCGCTGCCGTGGAGCCCGTATAAAAATATCTCGTGGGTTTTACTGCAAACTTGACTGAGACAAGTTGGAAGGACTCTGAGCGCTCTTGTTAGTGCCACGGTCCCAGCCCGAGGGTGGGGACAGGCCCAGGACTGGCAGGGGGGCAGCCCCCCCAGGACATGCCCAGGCTTGGGGAGCAGGGAGGGTCCCCCCGCCCGGGGCATCGAACCCCCCGGGGCTGCTCCGCCGGGAGCTGCGTAAAGCGCTGTGTAAAAGTCTGTCTAACCTCATTAGCTGTCACGAGTAACAATGCCGGGCTGGCAATAAAGGCAATTTCGAGCCTGTTGGCCATTAATCACCGCCTGACAGTTGTGAATAGGGGTGGAAAAACTTGGTCCCCACGGTTCCTGCTTCGGCGTTTAAGGTTACCTCCATGCGCAGCTGGGGGGGAGCTCTTGCTCACCAGTCCTGTCTCCATCTCCATCCCATTCCCATTCCCATCCCATTCCCATCCCCATCTCCATATCCACCTCATCCCCATCTCCATCTCATCTCCATCTCCATCTCATCTCCATCTCATCTCCATCCCCATCTCCATCTCATCTCCATCTCATGCCCATCTCTACCCCATCTCCATCCCTATCCCATCACCACACCCATCCCATCTCATCCCCATCCTTACCCACTGGGGCTCCCAGCACCCTCTGCCCACCTCCCCAAGCTCAGCCCTCCTGGGGAAGCTGCTCTAAAAGGCAAACCTGTCACTTTGCTAAACCTAGGATCTATTTCACACGACGCTTGTAAAGCACCTCAAGGTTGCACCCCACTCAGTGCTGCTGGAAATCACTGCTGGGACTTCTGCTGGGAGCTGGGGTCCCTCATCTGGGTGCCACCTGGTGCTGTGACCTGTTCATTGGCATGGGGAGCCCTGAAGTCATCTGGTGGAACCCCAAAGTCTCCAGTAACCACTGCGGCTCCCACTGGAGCACAGTGGTAGCAGGGGAATGAATTTACAGCGGGTTGAATTTGCATATAAAGTCAATTTTTTTTTGTTAGCTGTGCAGAAGAGAAAGCTGCTCCCTCGCCAAAACCTAGAGGAGTGGGCAACCTGGTGAGGGAAACTCCTGGCAAGAGCCGGGGCTGTGGTGGGGCTGGGGGGCTGCAGGGTGCTGGGCCGGGCCCCTGGCCACTCTGACACGGCTTTGAAAGCGAAAGGAGGTGGGGAAGAGGGACTGTGCGGGGGGAAATACTTAACAAATTAAGTCTATCGAACGTTATTTGCAGATTACGGTGCAGAATTGTGTTAAAGTATGTCCGGGCTCGTTACATGTCAGCGCTAACAATACAGCACTTGGCAATCAAGGCAGTTCTGCAGCGTTGGCCATTAATCATCCCCTGACAGTCCTGAGCTGGCGAGGAGGAAACCGTTCACATGTGCTCGCTGCACCTCGGTACCTCCCTGCGAGCCGGGCAGGAGACGTTTCCTTTGACTCCCAGCCCACCCCAGCCCCGCTGGCGGGCGATAAGCGGAGGGTCCTGATTTCATGGCCCAGGCATTTCACAGGGTTCCTGGGGCGGGCAGAGACCAGGGCTGGCAGGTTGGCATTGCTGCTGTCACCACCACACGTCTGATGGTGAGAACAAGCTCCCAGGGGAACAACCCCCATGGGAAGAGGCTCTTGGGAAAGGGTGAAACCACGTGGCACTTCAGCAGTGTTTTGCTGTCCGTTCTCCATCCTCTTGCTCCACAGGCTCTTGCTCACCCCTAAGCTGGAGGCTGGGGGGGGTTCATCCTTGGGGGGGGGCTGTCCCGGTGGGAGCTGACGCCAGCATCCCAGCGCAGCAGAGGGGAGCTCACCCCAAGGCTTTGCTCCATGCTCAGTGTCGTCCCACAGACGCCAGCCCCGTGGCCGGGCGCCAGCGTGCCAGGTCATCCTCCCAGTAAAGAAAGGAGCAATGTTTCCAGCCCCCCGACGCTGTTTTCTAAAGGGAAATGATTAATGGTGCTTGGAAACCACAATTCATCCTGGGAAAGAAAGTAGATTTACCCAAAACATGCGTGAGAATTAGCACTCGGATCAGCTCCTAGGGCAGAGGAGGGGAAGCTAATGGCAAACAGAGGCTGTCTGTGTGCAGGGGGAGAAAACACCCCGTGAAAAACACGGGCTGGAGAAGCTGAGATGGAGCAGGATGGGGAGGAGGAGAGTGGCTGCCAGAGCTGGTCCCCCCCAGGCTGGAAACCTCGGTCATTCCTTCCCCTTCTGCGTCTGCCCCACAGCTGAGATGGTCACGATGGAGGAAAAGAGAAATCTCCTCCTGTGGGCCTCCTGACAAGGCACAGGGAAGGATGAATGCTGCTGGTGGGACCCAAACTGGTCGTTCCCAAACGTCTTGGAGGTCCCAGGGAAAAGCAGGGAGGAGCAGGAAGGGTTCTGCACCCAAACCCAGAGAGTTCCTGCCTGAAAATGCCAAATGCTTTTAAAAAAAAAAGCCCATTTTTGGGGTGGAGGGAACAGTCTCACCCTGTTCCTGCCGATAGGAGCCACTGGGGTGGTGCTGGGGTGTGCCATGGCAGCACCAAGTGTCGAACCATCACAGTGATGTTCTGGATGTCTCTGCAAAAAGCCATCGGGGTGCTTCAGCCCTGGGGTGCAGGAAACCTCAGAGGGGTTGAGGTTTTCTTCCCCAAGGGTGGGAGGGAAGCAGCTGCAGCAGCCCCAGCCCGGGACATGGCCCCACTCAGATGCAGGAGCCACAGCATCGTCCCCATATTGGCAGGTCCGGCTGAGCTGTGGGTTAGGAAATGCATGAAAAAGCCTTTCAGGCACAAATCCTGACCTGGATCCCAGCCACCATGCTCTCCTCTGCCCAGGGTCCATGGAAATGCTGGGAGAGCAGCGAGGAGGGGAAAAGGCACCCTTCAAAGGAAGCAGGGACCAGTGACATGGATTCATCACCTGATTCCAGAGACAAAAACAAGATCCCCGCCTTGATCTCTGCTCTGGATCAAGGCAGCGGCCGGCCCTGTGCAGGTCCCATCCTGTGAGTGGTGCAGAGGAGCTTGGAAAAGGCTCCAGCAGGGTGATTTATTTGTGGGATTCCAGGAAGGGCTGGGGAAGCCTCGTCGAGGTGCTGAAGCCCAGGTCAGGAGTCAGCCCTGTCTTGGTGATATATTTAGAGCGGGATAATGTAAGAAACAGAAAAAAAAAAAAAAAAAAAAAAAAAAAAAAAAAAAAATCCATGGAGGAGGTGCAGATCCATCCCCTTGGCCACGGAGTTACTGGATGATCTGAGCCAGGGAACAGATAGTTGGATTTCCCCAGTTTCTCCCTTCAAATAAATCACAACTCCAGAGCCCTTTAAACTCTGCAATATGATCTGTTCCAATAAGGAAGGGAATGAAAGGCTGCATCTCTCTGGAAGCCTCCAGAGCCATAAATCTACTATGTACAAACACATACCAGATTTCCAAGTGCATTTATTTTATCGTATTGTTTTAACAGAAAAATCAAACTGCAATAAACTCAGTCCCTCATTAGCTGTCTCTGTGTCCAGGCCAAACACTGCGAACGAATAAAATCAGGACAAAGGAATGTGGCTGTCGGTCAAAAGCCCGGCTGGGCGCTGACCCCCCAAAAGGCACTTCCTGGAGAGCCCCACGGAGGAGGCAGGATGGGGGGAGCCAAGGGGCCGGCTCCTGCCCTGCCCCTCGCTGCAGGTTTGCTGGGGTTTGACACCCCAAATCCAGCATCCCTTCCCGGTACCCGGTACCATTGCCACAGAACCAGCATCCCCCTCTGGGACCCAGACCCCTGCCCCAGACCCGGCCTCCTGCATGGCCCACACCACAGCAGCTGGAGTTCAGCTGAGGGGTTTCTTGCATGAGTTTGTGGTCCCCAGTGTTGTGCGCCCCAAGTGAGATGCTCAAGAGCAGGGTGGAGCGCAGGGTGGTTTGGGTGGGTGATGAGCGTGTCCTGCTGGGTTCCACGAGCCTGCCCAAGCTGCGTGTGTGGAGCAGTTGGCAGAACTTTGCCTGAACTCACTAAGCAGGGGGTCAAACAACACCCCAACTGGCAATCGGGGCAGTTTTGGAGCTGTTGGTCATTAATCATCTGCTGACAGTCCTGAAGGGTCCGGTTGCTCTGCTGAGTGCAGCTCTCTTCTCTGAGGGGGGACAGGAAAGCCTGGGGATGGGGACGTGCCTGGCACCAGTGACAGTGTGGATGGCACAGTCCCCAGTGACCCACCCACAGCACCCCAAAGTCCCCTGAAGCCACCCCAGGGATGCATGTGAGGGGTCCAGGCACAGCGTGGTGCTCTCATGTCCCAAGTGCAAGAGATGCAGCGACTTGGTCTGATCTGAGGGGAAAAAAAAAAAAGAAAAAAAGAAGGAAAATCAACCCCAAGCTGCCCGGGAAGGGAAAAGGAGCCTGTCTACAGGATTTATGGTGCTGGCGCGGCCGAGCCGGAGAGCCCAGAGCAGCGCCCGCGCCGTGCGGGTCCCGCCTCAGCCCACGGAGAAATTCCTTACTTATTGAATCACATTTGTCATCCCTAAATACATATGCAGGCCCGTGTTTCTGAATCCATAAACATCTTTAACTAACTCTGCTCAGCGAGGCCTCTTTCAGCAGTAATTTATATTTAACTTTTTCCATATGCGGGGCCTGTCGCGTTGGTGTCATTTCCGGGAAAAGCAGGGGGGCTGGGGGGGAGCCGGGGGGAGTGCAGCGTGTCTTGGCCCGCTGGAGCAGCCCAGCTGCTGGCACGGCGCGAGAAATCCACCCGGCAGAGCCAGTGCTCATTAATCATTTGAACTACTAAACTGCCAGCTCCTTTCAAGATCTTTCAAGAAGTGTTTTCACCCAAAATAGAGTTGAAAACGCGCCGGGCCCTACTTTCAGAGTCTCATCCATCTGGCCATTATGGGGAGTGTCAGGCGGCTCTGACAGACAAGGCTGCTCTGTTCGAGGGGCCCCGGCTCCCGCAACCTGTCATATCGTGGGGCTGATCGCATCTGACAGCTCCATTTGTACCTACCCAGGAGATAAAAGGGCCGTTCACGGTGCGCAGAGAAGGGCATGGGTAAGAGGGATGAGCAGGAGCATCCCGGGGCAGCAGCGGGATGCAGGATGCTGGCGGCATCCCTGGTACCCTGCTCCACCCTGTGCTCGCACCACTCACAAACCATCCCCTCTCCCCAAAAACCCACCACTGCTGGGCTGCAAGCGGAGGGATGTCAGCATGCAAAGAGGGGGTGCAACTTGGAGCGACCAAAGGCTGGGAGCCTGAGGGGCTCCTGCGCCCATTGCCCACCCTCTGGCTGTGTCGCAGCTCAGCAATGAGCTCTCCCAGTGCTCTGGCCCCCATGGAGCATCCCCTGACAAAGCCCTGGAGCTGCTGGCCCTGCGCTGGCTCTGTCCTGGCCTCCAACCCCCTCCAACTCATCTCCCAGAGCGGAGCTGGCGCGAGGGTCCACCCGTGTGTGCCGCAGGATTCCGCAGCTGGTGTGGCACCAACGCACACAAATCGTGAAAGTTTGGGAATTATCAAGGTGGAATTGGGGCAGGCGGAGAGCAGGTGAGTGTGCACCCAGAGAGCCCCGTCCGAGCGGTTGTTCCTCCTGGTTGTTCCAGAATTCAGCCAAAGCATGAGATGTGCAGAAACCCCAGAAGGAACAAAGGGCTTTTTGGCTCCATTTCCCAGCAAATTCCCCTTCCCAGCCCTGCCGAGCACGGGGTTGTTATCTGGGACAGGTTGAGCAATAAATTTCTTGCAAACCTCAGGTTGCTCCATGCCCGTGACAAATCGGCGGCTCCCCATGAGCCTGCCTTGCTCTTTGCTTCACGTCCAAGACATTTTCCACAGATCATGGCTCTGTCCCACTTTGCAGGGAGGACCTGGCCACCATCCCTCTCCAGCCCCACGGATGTCACTGAGCCTGCTCCAGGAACTGGGATGAAACCTTGCAACGGTAACCATTGCTCCAGCAGAAACAGTCCTTTCTACCAAGAGCTCTGCCCAGCTGAGCGGGGCTCCAGGAGGCAATGGGCAGCCCATCCTCACACAGATGCTGGCCCTGAGACAGGACGGCGAAAGGGTTAATTGGTCCCCACTCCCAGCCTGGTTAGGGTGGAAAGTGGGAGAGGAGAGCAGCAATGTCGGGGTCTGTGTGGCAGTGAGCAAACAAGCCAGGAGAGAAAAATGCAGCAAAGCTTTTGGGTGCTTCAGTCTCCCCTCTCCTCCCTCCCCATCAGGAAAGGAGCGTAGAGAAGGCGTCAGGGTCTCAGCAAGAAAGATCCAGAACATCTTTTAACGCTTCTGTCTCCCTCTCTCCTCTGTCCTCCACTCTCCGAGCCTTCTGAGCACCCATCCTGCAGGAGCTGCTCATGGAGAGGTGCCACCAGTACCCCCAGGTTCCCACGGGTCCCTTTTTCTTCAGAGCAACATCATCTCCCTCTCCCAGTGAGGCACTGGTGGCCAGCAGAGATGCATGAGCTGCCGTGGTGGGCACTGGCACCAGCATGGCTCCATATGCCACTGGGGAACTGCCCTCTTGCAGATGTAGGGGACAAAAAAAAAAAAAAAAAAAAGAAGAGTCCATTTTGGATGCCCAGGATGCTGCACGTCCTTCAGATGCTTCCAGGTTTTGCCAGGACAGGAGGACTCTCGGTGCCAGGAGGGACTACCCCTGGCACTTGGGAATACGAGGCATTGGTGGAGGTCATGTCGCACCCTGCACAGCATTGAGCTGCTACCCAGCTCTGCCCAGCCCTTCAGAGTCAGCTCTGCTGGCATCCCACCATCTCTTCTCCAAAAGCACCTCCCGCGTGGGTCCCTCCTTGCAGGGGTCTCGTCCCCCCATCCTGTCTCATGCACCATGCTGGAAGGTGGAATGAAGTCACGGTAAAGCTGCTCCAGGAGGTTTCCATAAACACTGTGTTAGAAAACACGATGGTCTGTGGAAATCTGTTTGTTATTGTGGAACTGAGCTGCAGGAACACACTCTGTAAACTGAGCTGTCAGCCGAGCGTCTCCCCCAGCGTCCTCCAGCGCGCGCTCAGCTGCAGCGCTCGTGTGTGCAGAACTACGACTCTTCGGTTATTCATCAGGATAATAAACAGCGAGATAACTATTAACCATGCATCACAGTAATGAACAGTATCACTTACACGCACGCCGGTGTAAATCTGTGCGAGCAGAGCTGTGTTCTGCGGGGAGCGGCTGCAGCCCGGTGCCGGATCGGGCTCAGCCCCAGGACCGGGCTGTTCGCAGCCTGCCAGCGGCTCCGGCGCTCAGCATCAGCCACTGCAGAAGACACGGGGAGCCATGGCTGCGGGGCACGCCGAACACTTCCCGTGGGGTAACTGGTGGCCAGCCAAAGCAGGGTGTCCTGGTATAGTGGGGAAGGTGTCGGCGCGTCGCTGGCACAAGCTGACACCAGTGCCACCGGGACGATTCACACCGATTTATGGCCAGGGAAGAGACATCAGCGGCTCGTCGTTCAAAGGCACAGGAAAGCCCTCTCCCACCCACAGCGTTCCTGGTCACCGCAGCACGCCGGCATTTGCACGTGCTCTTTGGGCTTGGGGGTGCTCCCTGAGCACCTTGAGGTCTTTGTTCTTCTCCATTCGCCTCCTCCAAGACCACTCGTTGTTTGTGCTGTCCTGCTGCTCACACCAGCTGGAGGCAAACCACAAGCCAGGGCAGCGCCGGGCAAATGGTTGTAAACTGGGAGTGCAGCTTTGCACCCTGGTGTCTCCAGGCTGCCCCATCCGCTCTGTGTCACTGCTGCCAGCTGCTCCTTTCCTGGCTCCAACACGCAGCACTGGGCAGCAGGAGCTCTGTCACTGTTGAGGCCATCTCTGGGTGTAGGTCTGTCCCTCTTGGTCTGCTCCCAGCACATGAAGCTTGCCCCAGAGCAAAGCCCTGACCTCCAGGCTGGGCATGGGGATGCTGTCAGGGGGCAGGAGATGTCCACACCACTCCGTCTGGGTGGACAAACACAGAGCCTGTATTCTCCAGGGCTTCCACCAAGGCTCACATGGAAAGAAAAGCTGCTTTATGAAGCTGAGAAGCTTCTCATCCACCCACCATCGCTTCTGCTCCGGCTCTTGCCTCTGCATCCTGACCTGACCTCCTCTTGGCGGGCACGCACCGGCCCTCGAAGACTTTGTGCCCCAGTCTGGTCTCTGAAACGCCTTGTACATCTGCGGGCAGACACCTCTGCAGCACCTAAAAGACATCAGGGATTTGCGTGCAGGAGAGGAAGGAAAACAACAAAAAAATATACGGCCTTGCTCTTTCACTCACATATTTATTAGGTGGACAGATCATTTGTGGTCAGATTGGCTTTGGGCTTTACAAACGGGGATATTTATAAGGCACGCAGCACGGCGGAGCTGCTCTGCATGTGCGTCCAAGTCATTCCTTCCCCAGCACAAGGTATAATGTTGCCTTTGTTCGGCTGCCTCCGACGGGCCGGCACAGCAAAGCCAAGCGAGCCGTGCCCCTCCGCCACGCACCACGCAGCCCTGCACGCTCACCGCTCGCATAGCGCGCAGTCCCGGCTCTTTCTGCACACACACCGCGGCCCCAGCAACTGCCGCAATAAATCAATAGGAAAATAGAGGCTGCCAGTTAGACTAAACAAGTGCATTTGCAAGGATTGCTAACCCTCATTAATCACTCTGACAGTCCTAAAAACACATTTCCCCTTTAATGACTGTATTTGGATAATCAGAGCTTTTTCCTCGCGGCGCGGGGTGACTGACGGCGGGCGCGATTGCGGCAAGCGCGGGCACCGGGGTCACCGGCGAGTCAAGCGCTGGAGGTCCCCGGCAGCACGGAGAAGTTGCTGTTGGGCACTAGGTAGGGGAGCCACCGGCACAGCCTCAAACCCACCATCCCCGTGTCCGACACCCACCTGTGTTATCCCAGCCCCAAAGCACCCCCCGCCAGCTCAGTTTGAAATGGCCTTTTTTTGTTGCTCCACGTTCCCTTTAGGTGACTTTTGCCTCCCGGAGAGGTTTGAAACCTCACACATTTTTCTGTATAAATGATGCAACACATTAATGCACAGCACATTATGAAAATGGTAATTCAAACCCATACAACTCTAAATTAAGCCATACATTATCCAACCCACTCAGCCATATATTTTGTAGAAAGACAGGATTGAATCAAATCAAACCGAAACTGTGGAGTGCAGGTTGTTAGACAGAATGATTAATAAAGTGCATCCCAGTGCTCTTATTATAAAATGAATTCTGCAATAACCTGGGCATACATTACACAGGGAGTTATTTAATATATTGGCGACACAATCATTCCCCAGCAGATAAAGCCCCCGAGTGTCGACTGCCATCAGATGATACTTTGTGATGTTTACACAGCCTGGCCCTGGTGCTGCAGTCTTTAGGGAAGGGAAAAAAAATACTCCTTGGGGATCCTTCAGCACGGCAGGACATAGCTGAGCAGCATCCAGCTCCCACCATCAGCGCACAGGCTCAGTTTTGGAGCTGAGAGCATCCTGGAGTGACGAGGGGTTTGTGGGGAGAGAGGAGACAGACCCTTGCCGTAAGAGAAGGATGCAGCTACGGCTTGCCCTGCTCTGGGAGAAAGGCTCTGGCAGGATGATGGGCTCTGCAAGCCCCTTGCCTGGGCTGCTCTGTGGCAGTTACTCGCCCACTGGCACATGGCACAGCTGCAGCAACCCCAAGTGTCAGCTATGTTGGGCTATCACGCCTCGTGCACATCCCCAGGCATCGTGGCATCGCCCTCTCGCCTGGCGGCACGAGGCTGCCCAGCAGCGCTGGCAGCAGCAACGCCTGGCTATGGCCGGGGAGAAGCACGGCGAACAAAACGCCGCAGCAGGGCCCGCGGCATTTCGGAGCCACAGCTGAGGAGCCATGATTTATACCGGGACCCGGCAGCACCCGAGCGAGGCTGGCACGGAGCAGCATCACTGGTGGGAACAGAGCCACATCCTGGGAGCAGAGATGCTTCTGAGGAGCAGGGCTGCCCAGCAGGCCTTCAACTGCCACCGTGGAGCTCCACAGCAGAGGGGACAGTAGCACAGGGGTTGTCCCACCAGTGCTCTGCCGGACACCCCGTGACACCCTGCACCATGGTGAACATCAGCCACAGCGCCCAGAGCCAAAGGGATCAGCATCCATCTGAGACCCTGGCACCCCTTTCATGCCCCTGCCTCAGTGCTGGGTGGAGCAAACAGCCGCAGAAAAGCCCCCTGTGCTCCAAACCCAGCCCTGCAAACCCCAGGCCCTCATCCTGCCAACAACCCGTGGAGCGGGACCACCGCAGGCAGAGCCAGAGTCAAGCCACAGCCACAGCAGGGCAAGGGGTAGCCACGGACCCACAAAACCTGCCTTCCCCCAGCCTTCGGCAGCTCGAGAACGGTGCTGCCCACCCATCCGCTGGCCCCCAGCACCACCAGTATCTCCCATTTCCATCAGGAGACCCCGGCCAGGGCCCTCCCCGCCAGCCACACGCCTACAGCCACACTCGCAGGAATGGGCAGAAAAATAAAAATCCTGTTGGCAAAACAAGCCCCTGTTTCAAGCGCGTTATTTTTCAGCTCAAAGGACACAAAAGGAATTTAAACGGAGGGCATAAGGCAATATAGAGAAGGCAATTAACTGGGATTAATTGCATGACTCACCCAAAATCAGGAACAGGAGTAAAGCAACAGGAGTAAAGTGCTCAACAGCAGGAAAATAACAGTGATGTGGGGCAACAGGAGCACGAGGGATTTCAAAGGGGAGTGGGGGCACGGCCCGGGGGGGGCTGTGGTGGTGTGCCACACTGCCAAGGTTGGGATGCTGCTGATGGAATAAAAGGGGGGTGGGCAGCAACCCGGACCCCCCCACCCTGCACATCCTCACCCAGCTGCCGCAGGCTGGGTGCAGACACGGCAGGTCCCCTTCGCTGCCAGAAGGGGTGGGAACCAGCTCAGAGCCATTTATCACCCCCCCTCAGCGCGCCCCTCGCACCGACAGCAGAAAGATGAAATGGGGGGGGGGGGGGGGGAAACAAGCCCCCGCAACACCCCTCGGCTGCCCCCACCCCCCCCCCCCCGGGGGGGGGCCCGGGCCCCCCTTCCTT
>JANHGN010003922.1:0-14305 GCA_024605025.1 Megaceryle maxima | reverse complement strand
AGGGGGGGAAGGTCTGTTCCAAAGGGTTTGTAATGATGGGACAAGGAGCAATGGTTTTAAGTTGGGAAAGGAGAGATTTAGCCTGGATATTCGAAATAAGTTCTTTAGTATGAGGGTGATAGATCAAGGGAAGGGGCTGCCCAGAGAGGTGGTGGAGGCCCCATCCCTGGAGTCATTCAAGGTCAGGCAACCTGCCCTAGGTAGAGATGTCCCTGCTTGTGTAGAGAGGTTGGACCAAATGACTTCTAGAGGTCCCTTCCAGCCTAAAACATTCTATGATTCCATGATGTTAAGATAATCACTGGCTGCAAAGGCTGGGTCATGCTGTCAAAGTCTGTAACATCCTCCTCCCACCCAGATCAGATTAGCATCTTCCTGTTTAATGTTGATTCAAGACTGAAATCCCAACCTCACAATCAGGGATCAAGAAATCAAAGAAGAACCAGAAGTAAAAAGCTGGGACAGCTTCATGTTCTCCTGCTGAGCATGCTAGGCTAG
Source organism: Megaceryle maxima (assembly GCA_024605025.1). Classification (NCBI taxonomy): domain Eukaryota; kingdom Metazoa; phylum Chordata; class Aves; order Coraciiformes; family Cerylidae; genus Megaceryle; species Megaceryle maxima. The sequence goes on along the minus strand of JANHGN010003922.1, from coordinate 13,807 downwards.
AGAAAGACCTTCAAAAAGCATTGGGATTCTTTCCCTTCACGTCCCAAAGGTATTCTAAGAAAGGCCAACGGTGTGAACGAGGAAACAGTCAAACCCGTGCTCTTCAGAATGAGGCCAAGAGAACGATGCTGTCCCTGCCAGCCACACTCACCTCCAGCATCAGCATCAGCTCTGAAACACATATAATGGTGTGGGACAAACAATGATTTCAGTTGATTTGAGTCGAGTGAGGTAAGTGGTGAAAACTTTTCTTCCCCATATTGTGGAAGCTGAAGCTCACGACGCGTCATTGATCGAGGCAGTGGAAAACAGGCTTGTCACCTTCCTTCCTGCTCCTGGTGCCTTCTCCTGTATTCCTCAACCTAGTGCAGCAGTGAAGTTCTAAACAACACATTTTTTCTGGAGAAACGAGTTGACTGGATCGTGTTTGAGGGTTGTGACTACATTTAGTATTAAGTGGCTTTCTAAACCCAGAAGCCATCCTCTGCAAGTAGCTCTTCTGCAGACTGAAGCTTACACGAATTGATATCAAACACCGAATCACGGCACAACTTCATTAACCACCACCAAATGTCATCAAGCAAAAATAGTTTTTATTCAAATTTCATGGAAACAGGAATCACTGTACTGTGCAAGACAGGGAAAAATAAAATAAAAAAATTTAATATAAAACAAGGATATTGTCACAATACCAGAATATGGAACTATACTTTTCCCTATGGATTACTGCAAGTACCTATTTTTTTTTTTTCTCTTTTTGACTGTGCTATTCACAACTTTGTAAGTCCAAAAAATAGGAAACAAAAGTAGTATGAAACTGAAGACTTAGCACTTCCACTAAATGGCATATACATCAAAAGGGCATCAAGTCAAGGGCAAAGACTGCTGCAGCCATCAGACCTACCTACCCATCCTCACTGCAAGCTCATGAACTCACCACGGTGCAACGCTCAGTCTCTGCGAGGCTCTTCCTGGAAAACAGGGTGGTTTTGGTGCTCTTGGAACAGCTACAATTTAAAGAGAGCCTTTCTAGAGGATAGAAAATGAGCTGAACAGCCTCGTGCTGGAGAGCATGGCAGGGAGGGAGCGCTGCCAGTAACAATGACAGACATCCCATCACAGTTCTTAAAAATATACAGCATTGACATGTTTTCTACTTCAATCACTTGCGCTACAACTACAAAACATGTACAAAAGACTTTTCCAACCTTTCAAGTGCGGTTGCAACGTGGTTGGTTAGGATCTGGAGCGAGACCTTGACCGCGTTCGGGAGTGTGACCTAGAGGCAGACCTAGATCTAGAACTGGACCGGGACCTAGGCTTGGAGACAGATTTAGACCTGGAACGAGAATCTGATGTGACATTTGGTTTTGACTTGGAAATTGACCTAGACCTGGAGCGAGACACCTGATGTGTGGCTGCATTCTCACCCTCAACTTTAGCCTCCTTTTTGTCAGAATCCAATTTCTGATGCTCCTTTTCTCTGGAGGCTGACCTGGACCGCTCGTGGCTGTCCTTCCTTTTCTTCTTGCTACTTGGTTTGCCGTCTCGCTTGCTGCGTCTCTTGCTTTTCTCACTCTTGCTGCGGCTCCTGCTCCTACTTCTGCTGTCATCCCTGCTTCTCTTCCTACTTTTCCTTTTATCCTTACTGTGGCTCCTGCTCCTACTCGCATCCCTGCTCTTGCTCCTGCTTTTAGCCTTACTAATGCTCTTCTCCCTGTCTTTGCTTCTACTCTTCTCCTTGCTCCTACTCCTCATGCTCTCCCTGGTCTCTCCCCTGTCCTTACTCCCACTCCTGCTCCTACTCTTTTCCTTGCTGCGGCTCCTGCTCTTTGCCTTCTCATCACTGTTATGGAGAGTGCCCTCAGATTTATCTTTACTTTTGATTCGGGATTTCTCTGCACTTCTGCTGCGGCTCCTACTTTTATCCTCTTTACTTGGAGTCCTGCTTTTCTCTTTTTGGCCTCTGCTACGGCTCTTGCTTCGACTACGGCTCTTGCTTCTGGAACGGGACACAGACCTGAAAGTGCAAAGGCAACAGACAGCTCCTCTTTAGTGCAGTTTGGATTTGACCAGTACTCAAAGGGTTCAGAACATGGTAGGGAATAAAGAAAACAGCAACCTACCACAAAACAAACAGAGATCCTACTGCAAATTTAGGATGATGCTTCTTATTTAAGCGGGTACCCCCCACTTCTTCCAACACAAAAACGTACCTGGATCTTGATCTACTCTTGGAGCGACTACTACTGGCACTGCGGCTCCTGCTCTTATGAGAATGTCTGCTTCGAGAGCGAGACCTGGAACACAATCAATCAGCTTCACATTAGCACATGACCATGGAGAGCCTGGGTTACTCTAGTCCCCTGGGAGTAAAACCCCACACTATTAAAGCACCTTTCAAGCAGCTGAACAGTGAGAGTGTTAGACAATGGAGTTACAAACTCAGAGCACCCTTCTCCCCACTGCTCTTCCCCTGCTGCCATGTCTGGAAGTGAGCAGGGCTGCTAATCTAGAACAAAATGTGCAACCTTATTTAAGATAAGGAAGTGAGAGTCACTTTCCCAGGCACATCAGTGTTTGATTACAGCGAGGCACTAAGATGAAGCTTTGACTTTGGGTTTTGATTTCACAAGGAAGCTGTTCTACGAACAGTAGAAGTTTGCCTGAGTTTTCTTGCAACAAGAAGTTCTACCCCAGAATGGAAAGGGGAAAATACTCAGTGGTGTGGGCTGAAGCAGCTCCCTCCATCATACAGTGAAAGCAGCAAGTCTTTAAGAAACAGGGAATGGGGGGGTTCCAAGCTGCGAAAGAACTGGTAGCCCTGGTAGCAGAACACAGTGTTCAGAGCCCAAGTGTTAAAAGCACATTCTGTTTCTTTCTGTGTGCACAGCTCCACCCTCCATGGAGTCTTCTCCTGCGAGACAGCACAGACTACAGACCTGCTGTGGCTGGGGAAGAACACAAACACGCAGGCAGGTGTTCACTGAGCAGATACACCCTGTCACCCCTCACCGCTGAACTTCCCTGGGTAACTTGCATGTAACTAATGCAGTCTCAAAACCCAGGTTTGTTGAAAAGTCTGAAGCCTTCCAGGGTGTTTTGGGCCCTGCTGTGTATCCGTGTAATCGCAGCTGGATTCAGCCTGAGCTACATTAGAACGAGACATACCTCGAATGGCTTCTGCTTCTGGAGTAAGAGCGGCGCCGTCTCGATCCAGGTCTGTCTTCCACTAATCTAATCTTTCTGCCATTTACTTCTGTCCCGTCCAGCTTTTCAAGGGCTCTTTTCATGTCAGAATAGGATTTGAACTCAATCACACCTTCATTTTTCCTTCCTTTGTGTGCATCTGCATATGTCACTTCCCCTGCCTGACGCATATAATCCTAGAGGGAGAGGACAGAATAACCATTGCCTCGAATCCAGAGCCAGGCAGCCAGGCTGACCCCGCTCACTTCTGCAACGATGCTCACTTAGCCTCTTCTGCTCACACAGATGTCAGTAAGGGTTTTAACCAAACAGCACTGGCAGTGCCAACACCGAGGTTTTGGAGCGAGCCAAAGAACACGCTGCGATTTCACAGGGTTGGTGTGATTCGAACCAAGGTGGTATTCATAGTTTTGAGCCAAATGATAATTTAAGTTCATAGAATCATGGAATTGTTCTGGTTGGAAGAGATTTTCAAGATCAAGTCCAACCATTCCCCCAGCACTGCCAGGGCACCGCTGACCCGTGTCCCCCAGCACCACAGCTCCACATGGGGCTCTGAAACCCCTCCAGGGATCAGGGGGACTCCACCCCTGCCCTGGGCAGCCTGTGTTCTTGCATCTTGAGCCTAGTATCAAATATGCTCTGGACTATGACTAGCTCCAAGTCATAAAAGCAATTAAAGGCACAAAATGCTTGCTCTCTAAATATGTTTTCAAAGTAACTTGGGAAAGGTGATAAACTTAAAGGTTGAATATGAAGAGGCAAGAAAACTACAGGCAAGCAGAGTTCCCTTCATCCTCTGCCTAGGTAGCAGATCACATTCTTCAGGAAGAACCCCCCCCCCAAGTAAAAGCACAATTCATTTGCCCACTTCACACTCCCTGGCTTCTCTGTTCCAATCCCTGAACACCTCAATTCTGAGGGAGGACCACTCTGCCCTGCGTCGAGCAAGCACCAGGAAGGGCTGTGGACTGCAGCTGCAATGGAAACAGGGCACAGAACTCCAGTTCACTCTGATTTCATCCCAGCTTCTCCTGTCTTAAGTAGGCTGACATGAAAGCTATTCCAAAAAGCAGTGCATCCAGCAGAGGATTAATCATGCCATGCTCTACTTAAAATTTTTAATACCAGAGGCAAAGACAAGCTACTGATGGGGTGAAGCATTAACAACAAAAGACATCTGAAGGATCTCAGTACGTACCTGAACCTGTGTTACATATTCAATTACAGACCAGTTTCTACTGTGTCAAAGTTTGTTTAGAACAAATTTTACACATCCTTAAAATAGAGCCATAAAAGAAAGCACTCCTGTAAGAACAAGTGGATTTAACCATTGCTGCCAAGTTTGATAAGGAAACACTTATCTTTTTGCACCCGCTACCGAAATTCTGTTCCCTGTCCTGCCCCCTCAGTCCATGGCACAGATAATCACAAGTCACCATGTCACCTCCAGCATAGCTGGAGGTACTGTGGGCTACACAGTGTTAGCCAACACTTCCCCTGCTGAAAGTCACCTTACGCTCCTTTGGACTTAAGAAAACAGTAGCATTTGGCAGAGGTTTTTGCACTATTGCTCATTCTGGAAGCATTCTTTCCCTGAAACTCTTTAGAACAGTTTTACACGGCGTGGAATTTCTTAACAGAGACTGTGCAGGAATGATGCCATCATTTCCAAACAGCTCTAGCACCTGACAAGTTGATGAGTAAAATCCAAAGTGACAAGGGCAAACTCCTCCACCTCTAGTGAATCCTACCACTGGCATGATTAAGGTCTGTTTTGACATGGCTTAAAGATAAGATAAACCACATCTGTACGTGACGTTGGTTTGTGCTGGAGGGGGAGGAAGGAGAGCAGGGGAAAGTTATTTGCCCAGTGACACCACGTCTGCTGGTGTAAGGCTCAAGGTCGCATTAATGGTTTCATATACACTTCCTTAGTGACTCGATGGGTGTATTATCTCCAAAATCTCCTCCTATCTATCAAGCACACAGACTAACTAATGAGCTGGAGTCAAGAACACAGCGTACACCAGTTTGCCTTGTTGAAACAGCAGGTAAATTTTACCCTTTGTGCTCTTTGCTAGAGAGAGGGTAAGGAAAGGGGCCCCATACCTTAAGATCTTGCCAACTGCAGCGGCTTGACAAATTTTCCACAATCAATCTGTATTCTGTACGGGTAGGAGGACCGTACTTATCTCTTCCGCTTCTTCTATAACCATATCCACCTTTAGGAGGTGACAAGCAGACAGGAGTACTTCAACGAAGGAAATGGAGCGCTTGCTCTGCATCCCCCACGGAACCCCCTCCTGCCCCGTACGTTCGCAACGACATCCCCAGTTCCGCCCCCGCCAGGCTAAATTCCATCCCCTCTCTAGAAAATGTTACAAAGGTTCAAAGCATTCATGTTTTGTTTTTTTTTTTTACTGCAAGCGTGTAACTCACACAATGCACATAATGATAATTATGCTACAGTTAACCTGCAATTAAGTTTAAAGTTATTTTTAAAAGAGCTTGAAAGAAGAAACCTAATTAAGCCAGTTTACTAATGTTACTTACATTGCTTAAAGGCTTTCTGAATATCTGACATGAATAAAGCTTTTCAGGCACCTATTTCAGATTAATCTCATCTGTCTCTAACCCTTGGGGTCCTCACCACCCAGGTCTAATGGGAAAAGGTTGCGGTCGTCACATGGCTTCCTTTTTTTTTTGGTCAGCCAAGGGCCACAAAGGTCATAGAGCCACTCATGGAAAGGTAACCCAAGGTCAGCAAATGGAACGGGCAGTCATCTTAGCCTCAAAGGACTCTTTCAATTAAAACATTGAGGTCTTTGTTAAATCTATGTTAAACATCACATTGCAAATAAACCATTCAAATAGTTAAAACGAAATGATAATAATAAAAATGGTACAAGAAACTGTGTTTATTAATTTATCAATTAAAATAGTTTAATACAACAAACAAGTTAATCAATATTCAGATCAACAGTTACAGTTACATTTACAGAACACTAGTCACAACTTCAAATCATTTTCTTTTAAAATTATTTTAACAATAAAAAAAAAAAAAAGGACCAAAAAAATGTTTTATTTAAATGAAGTCACGGATACAAATGCATGTTAGTGCTTACTGCGTCCAGAACCGTAACTGCTGTCACGCCGTGGGCCTCTGGCATGCTCAACGATCACTCTCTCCCCACAAAGATCTTTACCATTGAGCTCATAAACAGCATCATCTGCGTCTCGCAGATCATCAAACTCAACAAAGCCGTACCTAGAGAGAGGGGGAGAAAGAGAATCACTGGCAAAGAACCGACCCCGAGCTATCTGCGCTCAAAACCAGCTCGCATCCCATGGCAGGTCTCTGCAGAGCCTGACGGACGTGCCCCTCTGCTGCTGTCCTTCTGGTGAACAGGGGGTGTGACCTCCTGAAGGCCACCAAAGGGTTCACGGCCACCAGTGCTACCCCCACAGCCCCACTCCACATGGTGCCACGCAGCTCGAGCCCAGAAACGTGCTCAACAGCAGCAAGGCTGCAGTGGTGTCTGGCAGATGCTGCAGCATCTCTGCTCCATGGATGGGGATTTATCCTGATCTTTGAAGAGCCCTGGGTTCATTCCTGGTGCTATTAGGAAGCTACCTTAATTCCTACACTTCAAATGGAAATATTCCTTCCTCTCTGCAAACACAAGTGGTCTGCACACTCTGCATGAAGGATCCAACAAGAAAATGGAAAGGCAGGTCAGGAAAAGGTATTTTGGTTTAACTGGACTCAGCTGATTTGGGTATGAAAAACAATGTGCTCATGCAATAGGACAGATCTTTCACCTGCTGCGATACCTGCAGCTTCCCATGCTGCTGAGAAAGTGGTTTATGCCCACTAGGTTTCCAATATCCTGGCATCTCAGAGACCATGACAAGTCCAAACCTTGTTAAGGGGCTTCAGAAAATGCAGCAATAGTAACAAGGAGCAAGTTCCATGGGCAAACCAAGAGTCCACCTGAGGCCAAGAGGCCTGGCAAGGGCAGCACAGGGATGAGCAGTTTTGTGCTTGCAACCATCAGTTGCATGAGCCTTGCTCAAGACTTGGAAGTCACAGGCAAGTAAGTGCAAGAGGAAGAATACAGACTGGAAAAAAAAACCCCACCCAAATCATGATGCTTAATTTCAACACTGAAATGATGTTGTGACATCAGTTTCCTAGGACCAGTCATGAACACAAGACAAAGACAACTGTAGAATCACAAAGTACCAGGATGGGAATGGACCTCAAGGATCATCTGGCTCAACCTTTCTTGGCAAAATACCAGTCTAGGCAAGCTGGCCCAGGTCCTGTCAGCTGAATCTTAAAGGTGTCCATTGTTAAGGAGTCCACCACTTCCCTGGAAAGACTACTCCATTGCCTGATTGTCCTTGTGGAAACTTCTCCCCTTGTGTCTAATTGACATCCCCTTGTGTCTAATTGACATCTCTCCAGGAACAACCAGCAAAAAAGCTGCAGACCACTGCTCGCCCGAAAGACCCCAGCCGGCATCTTCAGAGGTACCAGCAGCATCAGTGCCAACGCCAGGCTACTGCAAGGGCCCGATCCCTGCTGGGTAGAGATTCCAAAAGACCAAGCACTGGGCTTTTAAATCATTTCTTCCAAGCTACAGTCACAGAGCAAATCCACAGCAGCAGTGGAGCACAACTCAAGCTGCTGATTTCTACCCTGACAAGAGTTAAACACCTATTTAAAACCCAACCTTCTGCAGATGCCCGTTATCCCCACAGGTCAGGGGGAAAGGACAGAAAGCACCAAAGAGCTGTTTATCAGAGCTCAGAGTCTACTGGCAGTCACAATCACTTCTCCTTCAGGGACCTGCCCAGACCAGTGTCCCCCAGGTGACAGTCGAGGCCAGTGCAGCCCCCGAGCACAACCCAGAGCCTCTATTCGGCTGCAACTGCCACAGCCAAACACAGAATCCTGACCTCAGGTCCTACCACACTCAGGGGAATAGTTCCATGAGTTTAAATTATGCACTTGAAATAATCTGGAAGAACAAAGCCCTGATACAAAAACGATGGACTCCTTTTTAGGTCATTTCATCTTGAAGTTTTCTCATGACCTCCCCCAAGCACAGCGCTACCAGCAGCCCCAGCTTTGCTGCGTAATTGTGCCTGTATTGACGAAATCCTTCAGAATGACTCCAAACACCACAAATAAAGTGGCTGCTTCGCATGCAAGCACCGTAGTTTCAGGGAAGAAACAAGCGTGATTGATTTATAACAACTGAAACAATCACAGTCATTATAAAACCATTCAAAATGCAACTTTCTTCCCTTCAATTCCAAAAATAGAGCAAGTGAGTGGAACGTTCAAAGATCTCACCCTCAAAGCAATTACTTACAAGGTGAAGTGCCTGGTACCACCAGCCCTTTCAAGACAATAAATGCGCAGACATCTGAAGCTGGAATAATGGAGGAATATCTGAATTCGATCACAGCACAGTATTACAGGATCCCAGCGTGGTGGGGTTGGAAGGGAGCTCTGGAGATGCTCTGGTGCCACCCCCTGCTCCATCCAGCAGGGTCACCCAGAGCAGGGGGCCCAGCAGCGCAGGGTCCAGGCGGGTTGGGAATCTCTCCAGAGAAGGAGACTCCACAACCTCTCTGGGCAGCCTGGGCCAGACTCTGACACCCTCACACCAAAGAGGTTTCTCCTTCTGTTCAAGTGGAACCTCCTGGGTTCCACTTATTGCCCCTTGTCCTGTGGCTGGGCACCACTGACCAGAGTCTGGCCCCATCCTCTTGCCCACTGGCGGCCCTTTAGCTCTTGCTGAGAATTGATCAGCTCCTCTCTCAGGCTGAGCAGCTCCAGGGCTCTCAGCCTTTCCTCAGCAGATGGAAAGAGATGCTAGGAGATGCTCCAGTCTCCTCAGCAGCTTTGCAGCCTCCTCTGGACTCTCTCTGGTAGCTCCTTGTACCTCTTGAACTGGGAAAGCCCAGAGCTGGATGCAGTACTCTAGAGGTGGCCTCACTGGGGCAGAGTGGAGGGGGAGCAGAACCTCCCTCAACCTGCTGGTCACACTCTTCTGAATCCACCCAAGGAGTCCGTTGGCCTCCTTGGCCACCAAGGCACATTGCTGGCTCATGGGCAACTTGACCCGCAGCACTCCTAGGTCCATCTCTGCAGAGCTACTTCCCAGCAGGTCACCCCTCCCCTGTACTGGTGCAGGGGGTTATTCCTCCCCTGAGGCAGAACCCTACACATGTTCTTGTTGAACTTCATCAGGCTGCTCTCCATCCCAACGCTCCAGCCTGTCCAGGTCTTGCTGGATGGCAGTGCAGCTCCGGTGTGTCAGCCACTCCTCCCAGTTTCTGTCATCAGCAAAGTTGCTGAGGGTCCACTGACACTTCATCCCAGTCACTGATGAATATGTTGAACAAGCCTCCAACTGGACTTTGCACCACTGATCACAACCCTCTGAGCTCTGCCACTCAGCTAGTTCTCAATCCACCTCAAACTTACTGCTCTTCCCAGAACTAAATCCAGAACGTGCCTGGGGGGCACTTGGTCACCTCTGTTGCACTGAGACAAAACACAGCACCTCCAGCAGCACCCTGCTGCCCAGTGCCACTGGGCTGGCACCAGTTCCTCCCCTTGGCCTCTCCCAGGAATTCACTCCTAAGATGGTCCTACCCAGACAGGACTTTGTCCAGCCAAGCTGCGATGGAAAGCATTAAATCTTGTTCTTCTCTTCGCTCATTCCAGAAGTGAATGCTGTTCATTCACCTTGTGCCCTTCACCTTTTTCTACTGGGAATATGGACAATGCCCTATAATCAGATGTTATTCTGATGAAAAAAGCACAAGTTAAAAGAAAAAACTTATTTCTTTTCTTAAGACAAATAAGCAAGCTCATAGGAACTAACAGGTTACTAAAGAGCATCCCCCACAACACCCGTAACTGAAAGCAGTACTGATCCACCCGTTAAATATGTATAATACTGCACCATAGGATCCAACCCCATGAATCAAACCCCTTCAGAAGCACAGTTTTACACCACAGAAAGCCCCAACTGCTGACACAGCCGTAACTACAGCAATCTGAACCTGCTGGGATATGACAGCAGTGAAAGTAAATCTTCTTTTAAATGTCTACTATTACTACTTCATATCTGGCATAAAACTACTTACTAAAAATGTCACTGCAATTTATTTCAGCTAACATGGAGCTACAGCATGTTCTGTTCACCTATCAAAGACAGGGAAAAGCTCCAGGAGTACGTCCTTACCCTGAGCAATTCCAGAAGACTGAGCCTTCTAAAAGGTGTTTTGAAAATCCAAAGTGAAAGGAAAAAAAAAAAAAAGTGATTTTCTAAAATTGCTTAATACCCGAAATAAAGGCAGACCCTCATCTCCATCCTCCTTTCAGCTGCTCCCCACCCACATTGCTCACTGCATCCTCCCTGCTGGCTCCACACCCCTCTCCACCCCAGCCCAGTAGGACCAGCACAAAGCCCACCTCTACAGCATTCCCCAGGAGCCAATTTTTCCCCACTACTCATCACTGGCTGGTGATGGAGCCCAAATCCATGAGTCCCACACGCCAAAAAGGACATCAAAGGACCTCAAAGCTGCTGTCCCTGCCCTAATCCATGAAGTTCAGATGGGTGACAATCCATCCAAACAGCACCTGCAGGGGTGATTCAGCAACTTCCCAACCAGGAGATACCTGCTCAGTTCTCACCCTGCTCTCCTCAGAACAAATCACGCTGATGGTTTGGCAGCTTTCTGAATTTCATACCAGACGATGGCTTTGCATGGACAGATGCTCTCAAAATGAGCTCGCTGCACCTCCACCGATCCTCCTGTGTCTAGAGAGGAGTGAGGTCAGGGCAAGGAGGCAGTGACACGAGCAGCTGGGAAGCCAGTTATCAAGGAAAAGCACCTTCAGGCTGCTTAAAACAAACCCCTCATTTAAGTGAGTCACTGAAGTTACAATCTCAGGGAAAAAAAAAAAAAAAAAAAAAATTTAATTTCAATACTTGAGCTACTTAAAGGTAAGATTTAGCAGCAAGTCTTTTAAATTTCTACACAAACATCGTTGAGAATCTCTGGTCCTCAAGCACCACTGAACACCTTAAAACAAAAAGAAATTAAAATCTCACCCTAAAAAACCCCATCCACTGAAATTAAAGCCCAGTTCACTAGATGGTCACCCCATCATCACCCAGGCATGCTGGGTGACATTAGGACATGAGGGTAATGAGACAGTTTGGGGTTTTTTTTAATACCAATTGTTCTAAATGAAGTTAATGGGCATTAAATATTTTGTGGGGGAGGGTTCAAGGAAATTCAAATCCCTTCTCTTTAGGCAACACAGGCTTTGAACGCAGCCTGGTGAAAGAACTGAAGTTTGACACTTTTAGCATTGCTCTGTGTTCCCCAGCACGATGGAGGAGTGGCATCCCTCTGTCCTGCAGATCTTTCAGGAGGATGAAGCTGTGAAGTCTCCAAAGCTGGTCAGGGTGAGGCAGAGCAAGTAAGGACACAAGTAGATCTAATTTTCAACCCAGCAAGGTTGAGGGGTTGGTTTCCCCGTCAAGGAAAGCTCGCAGCAATTAAACTTACTAGAGCTTTTAGCATGTTTTTAGAAGACAAAAGCAGGCTGACAAGTCCAATTTTATGGTTGTTTAGTACATAAGCTACTACCACGCACAGCTCCAGTGGACGGTGAAGTTCTGAGTAGGAAAAAAGTCTCTAAACTATGAGAGTACAGTTAGAAATTGCAACTTGGAAAGGCAAATCCTGCAGAGAATAGATTCCCCCCCATCCTCTCAGGTAGGCATTGCTTTAGGCCTTTGCCTTGCCGGCTTAAATTACAATTAGCAGCAAAGAAGACCCAGTTAAGCTTTCGGGACTCTGCTGTATCGCGTTGCAGTTTCATTCTCTTGCTAGAGCATTTCAGCTTAACGACTAAAACACCGACTGGGTAATCTCCTGCCGGCTGAGCGTTGGTGATAGCCACAGACTGCCAGAAGAACCTGGAAGAAGCTATCAAGTCAAACACCGGGCGGTGATTTTTAATCGTTCATTAAGCACTACTAAAAATAAGTTGTGGAGAAAGGATCAGAGGGCAAACCAACCACAGAGCACCCGGCAGAAGCGCAGCACGAGGCCATCCCCAGCAGGGAGACAAAAATCTGATAGCTCAAGGAAATTTTTGGTCAAAGCAGAACTTAACTACAAACCAACGGCAGCATGTTGAAAGAGCTTCAGAATATAAAATTAAATCAAGAATTAAACTGTTGAGTGAATGTCAGAAATCCAGCCTGGGCTCTGTCTAACCCACGTCTGGAGCCACCTGCTACAGAAGTGGCAAAGTGAACAACAACTCAACTACATCATCCTGAGTTTCCTCCATTCCTTCTGTTACCTGCAACTTTTGAACTCTGTCTCCCCCCAGTGAAGTTACAAAACCGACTCCAGCTCTGGAATCTGTGCTCTGGATCCTGGCAGGAGGTGCCCTCCTCCCCTCTGTACCTGTTCCCATCCAGACTTCAGATGCCACAAGTTATCTTCAACCCTCCTGAAGCTGGGCTGGTTAAAACACTGACACGTGCACACTTGTTTGTTTTAATAATGGATTTATTCACCTTATAAGCCTGTTTTATATTCACCTACCAGCACAACCAGCATTAAAACTTAATTAGTCTTTTGGGTTTTTTATGCTCGAGGACTAACTTTTACAAGAAATTCCACTTTTCCATTTCTGAAGTGAAACTAATAATTGACTCTCCTGACTAATAATAATAAAATCCATATTCCACTCGGCCTTCCTAAGCAAGACTTCAAATTGGGTTTCTTGTAAAAATAGTAAAAACACCGACACTTGTGAGGCTTTAAGTGTTGGGGGAAAAAAAAATACACAAAAAACCCCCCAGTTTGTTTTCTCTTGTCAAATCCACACTTGAGTGTCTTGAGTGAGTCCCGGGGGAGCATGAGCCCAGCCCTGCAGGTGCAGGAGGGGGCAGCTGCTGGAGCACCGCAGCGGGAAGGACACACGGGGTATGTCACGGTACCCCCACCCCCCCGGCTTATGTCACCCCGGGGGGCTGAGAGCAGAGAGCTTTGTTGACACGGTGCCTGTAGAGTGGGAGGGGGCCGTCTGTTCACCCCCCCAGGGGCGGTTTTGGGGGAAGGGTACGGGCTGGCTCACCCCTGGGGTGCAGAGGGGCCTGGGGGCACAGGGGAACCCCTGAGGGGACACCCGCTCCGCATAGAGGGGATAGGACACAGGTCACCTCCTCCCCCCAGCCCCCCAAGCAGGGGCAGGGACCCGGACCCGGACCCAGACGCCCTCCACCCACCACCCCGTTGCCATAGTATCCCAAGCGTCCTGCACCCCTCCGGGGATTCACCGTCCGACCCCGCCCCCACAGAGGCCCAGGCGTGTCCGTTCCCCCCCCGTTGCCATGGGAACCCAGGCGTCCTGTTTTCCCCGAACCGCCCACAGAAACCCCGGCCTCCTGCCCGCCCCCCTCAGGGACCCCGGCCTCCTGCCCGCCCCCCGGTGCCACCCAGGCGCCTTCCCCTCTCCCCCCCCCGGGGAACC
>JANHGN010003921.1:0-118072 GCA_024605025.1 Megaceryle maxima | reverse complement strand
GCCTTGGTCTGCACACCAATCCTTGGTAGTAACTCTAAACACGGGGTGTTATCACTGCTAGAAGCAGACACTGCCTGTGAAAACAGGCTGCTAACTTCAGAAAGTTCTGTTAGAATTACTGAACTGAAAAGTAAAATCACTGAACAGAATTAGTTCTGTTCTCACTTGAACCAGGAGAGCTAGGAAGGAAAGAAATAGGGTGATACTTTTAATCACAAGGATAAGCATTAAGTTGTGAATATGAGCTGCAGGTGTTGGTTGCAAGAGCTCCTCATTCTGCCTCAGCTCCTGATTCTGGACACAGAAGTACCTCCTATTGTTTCACATCAAGATTTCTGAGTGGAAGTCCATCAGGACTTTACTCCAAACCAGCAAATATTCCTTAGAGGAGGAACAGACTCTTGAATCCACAGTAAGGGAGAGAGAAAGCTGGACGGTGAAGAATGATTGATAACTGTAGATGCACGAGTAGATATATTTCCTCACTATATGCTTAAGGTATTTTTGGCTGGCTTTGAGATGTGTGGACTTCATCTCCTTGCTTGTTTTACAGGCCAGGCTCATGCCTTCCTTCACACATATCTGAAGGAATTAAGGTGAAGGCCTTAAATAGTTCATTTATTGCATTTCCATAGGCTTGGATATGTGCTTTCAGTAATTTCTTTGATGAATGCTAAATGCCTTATTCCTCTGCATTCTGAGTTACAGTGTATTTATCTCTTCAGAAGAAAAAAAAAAAAAACAAACTTGACTGCCTGTTGTTATTAATTTTAACAACAAACAAAATTACTATGAAATGATAATTTTTTTTTTTTTTCTATTTCTCAGGAATTAATATACTTAGATAACATAACCTGACATAATGAGGGGGAACTTTCACAATATTTCTCACTTCCGCAGGGACAAATCATAATCAGCGCCATGACATAATATGATCTGTCAGCTTCTTCCCAGAATACTGCAAAATACCCAATCCCTTTCTTAAAGGGTTTTGTATAATGGCAGTTTAGAGAACTACAGTTTTAACTGGGTTATCTGGCCCTGAACATGCTCAGAGAAGTCACACACCAAATGAAGAAATGACTGACTGCATTAAAAGATCTCCAGAGGAGCACTTTTTGATTTTTAGAATTAATGAGATAATGAATAAATACATGCTTTATAACTTAGAGTTTTCCATGTTTTGATTGTGTTCTTGGAATACTATAAGACACATGAATCCACTATTGTACCTCATTCTCAACTGCTTTTATAATGAAACAGGGTAAAGAGGAGAGTGCAATTATGAAGGGGCAAAAAGAGAATTAACAAATGCCATACAAAAGTCAGTCTCACTTTCATTGAGCTTGACATTCAGTATCTGCTCTGAAAGAGACTTACTTTTGGTTTTCACCTTGTTCCATACTTCAACCATTATCTTTATGTATAAAACTTAGTGAAGGAGCACCTTTTAAAAAATTCTGCATTCTGAATAGATGTCATTGTTTTAATACCTTCTGCCACAAGACTTCTGCTAATTCCTTATTGCCAACCCACTTGAGTTCTCCTTCTGTACTTTAGCATCTCCTGTCTCTGTCCTCTGGCCTTCTGCTGAGTCTTTTTGCTGTCCACCTTCTTAGTGTGATGATGTGAAGTCCAAACTAATAAACCTTTACCTCTTTAGTACTGTTGTACAGCACTGTTTCTTAGCCATTACTACACCTATCTGCCATTAATTTATCTAATATTGGATTCATACATATTTGTGAGTTCTACAGTTTAATTATGCACTCCATAAAAGAGTACTTTTTTTGTTTGTTTGTTTTATATCTGCTAGCTATATTCCTTGAGAATCTGAGGAATTTTTGTAACCTGTTACTCACTGAATGCACATACTATGTAGTATCAAAACCAGTTTGAAACAAGACAATTATGAACTTATCCATTAATATGCTTGTTTCTCTGTCAAAGTTGAGAAAATCATTGTCTTTATTTCCTTAGCTGAAATGGCAGATACACAAGTGTCCTCAGGGAAAGAGGACACCAACCTAGAAATATTGTCTATATCTTATGTATCTGCCTCTCTTTTGTTTCTATTGAAGCCAAAAGCAATTTTAAATATGTGATATGTTTCAGTTTTATTCTGTTACAAGCAATACAATATTTAGAAAACCTCAATTAAAGAACAATTATAGTACTATTTATTGCATGCGTAATATCTACCCTAAGTTGTCTTTCATTTTCTCTTTCATACGTTGTCATACCCAGACACAGTCTGAACAACTATGCACTGTGAACATGAGCACTTCTGCTAAAATCTATTAGAATATTTGCTTGAGTCTTCTTAGACAGCAGATGTTTATGTGTATATTTGCACTTTTTATGAGTTACATAAGAAATATGGGATAAAGGAAAATCTGTGAACGTTAGTAAGTTATTTTAACTGTTTATCTGGAACATTTATTCTGTTAGCTCTTTTTGTACACTATAATAGCACACATAGATGATGAGTTAATGGCAGCTTTATGTCAACTTTCATAATCTGAATTATGAGTGATTAATATCACTCATAAGTGTCATAAAATCTCATTCATATATTCTGAAGAGGCCACAGATAAAAATCTGTTCTGTTCATATCAAAATTCAAATCCTGCTCCAAAGTGATTGAAATGAAGACCTGACAATCGTAAAATAGCAGCTTGACAAAATTTTAAAGTATATCTAAACAGTCACATGGAAGAAGGCCAGCCTTTACCATAATGATCAGAAGATGTGAACAGTTTGAAAAACCTTTTGGATGGGTAGGTAACATCAATATTAAGTAATTAAGTTTGCTTGAAAGTATTTTTTAATAACATGTAATAACACTGTTTAGTCTGAGAGGGAGCTCTGAGCTTGTTTTAGAGCTCTAGCATTACTGAGGCTGGCACAGTGTCGTTCAATAATTGTATCCAGCTGATTTCTTTGCAGTAATCCCATCATTTCTTAAGTAACTCAAAATAGAAAATGACAAAATGGTAGAACTGCTTTCCTCCCTTCCCCTGAACATATATTAAGGCTGCCTTTTGCTGGTTCTTGTGTTTATTTTTTCCCAAATGCTTGTGATTCCTAGCCTAGAAATTCCACTTAATAAAGTTAGTTTCAGCTTTGTTTGCATTTTTTTTTCCCCAGAAAAATTGAGGCACAGAATTAAGACATTCTTTTTCATTTATAAATTGGATGGGTACCTTACCATAGGCATGTCCTTAGTATTATTCTTAGTATTATATTTGGCATTTATTGGGCTATTGCTTATTTTAATTTGTTTTTAAATATGTTGCATGGTAGCTCTTGCTCTCCACTGTATCTCAAATCACATCCAGTTAAAGTTCACTGGTGTTTATCTGTGGGATTTTGGCTTGGCCAGAGAGGAGAGTTATCCACAGAGGTTAAATGTGGACTTTACTAGCATTTAAAGCTCAGTGACATTTGGAACTAGAAGTTTGATTCTGGTCCACTGCTATTCTTAATTTTATTTTGTTTATTATTGCTATTGTAAAAAATGTGTTTCTGATGCCATGACTCCTGTTGTCCCTGATACCACCAACCTTACTCCTAACTTCCTAGTATGGCAAGAATGGCCTGAAGCAAGTATCACTTATCATTTCAATTGTAAGATTAATTTTAATGGCAATAGACTGAAACTTCACCCAGATCCATTAATTCAGTTTTTTTAGAGTTGGTCAAAGAATGACACCTTCTGCTTAGATGCCATACAATTGACTTTTTCTAGTGATATATCTCTTTTATATATTTTATTAAGAAAAAAAACACAAAAAACAAAAAAGAATTCCTGTAATGTGTTTTAACATATATCACATGTGCAGTGAAGGTTATAATAAGCATGTGTCTTGTCAGGTAGGTACACATTTCCCAAAGTGTGATGTATCTTCACAGGGAGACTATACTAAATGATAGGGCAATTAAATGGAGAAAAAAATAGAAAAAAATTGTAAGATGAAAATAAAAGGGGGAAAGCATGTTCTGGAGGCCAGTAGCATGGCTACTAATAAAAGTCATATGGTAATACTTCAATACATTTTATTTTAAATATGAAATTTTATTTAATTTTATTTGGCTGTAGCATAAATCCAGGGACAACAATTGTTAGATTTAAGAGATCACAATATGGCAGTCTTCCTTAATAAAACAGAAAAAGTAGGGATAGTCATCAGTGTAAGAACTGACATTTTGACTGCTTTTTAGTTTTTGTCAGTCTGAAGGTATTATATTCCATGAAAGATTCACTGGGTGCATTCCTTAAACATGACTGTGCATAAGGCATGTGCAGATCAAGGAAAAATAAATTGCTTCATACTAATAAGTTAGGTCTATGTCTTTACTGTTCTTAGACATAAATCTTCCTGCATATAGATATAAACAGCTTTTTGTGATCAGAACAAATGGCTCTGGAGAGATGGTTATGAATATGAAGCCAGGAAATACCCATTTACGTTTGGTTAATTTTAGTAGGAAATGCAGAATGCTGTTTTCCATGTCTAAAATTATCTAAAATTTATTTTATGTGGTGAATTGCAGTTAAAAGCAACAGACATCACACAGGTGTTTTCTGCCTCTGTACATTTTCATATTAAGATGCTGTTTATTAAAGCTCTCCATTTGGGTTTCTCAGGAGACATAGGTTTAGTTCCAAGATTCTAGTGTATTTAGGCTCTTAAATGATGTCATAATAGTTCTGGGTGCAGCAGCTCATGTAAGGTTGTGACTAACATCTGTCACATATTGGTCATTCTTTCATCCTCTCCCCAGGGAAGAAGCATATGCAATGGAATGTCTTGGTTTGCTAGAGATTTAAGCTTTTGTTTCAAAATTCACAAGTTGGTATGGGCTTATTTTAGGGAGAGCAATGTCAAAGAAATGTGCCTTGCACTGGGAATGAAATGGCACAAGCTTTGAGTCAGCCCTCACTCTGTGGAAGCTTGCTGTATGCATTCAGATGAGTTGAGGAAGATGATGTTCTGTAGGCAAACAAGCCTCTGTTGTTGAGAATTCCACTGTTTTAGAGGAGTGTAACAGTTAATAGCCTTCCTCTTAGAGCCTGAGGTGTTTTCCTTATATTCTCTGGGTCCAAACTGTTGAGGAAATGAGTACATGATAAAATACAATATATAGTCATGCTTGAGATGGCTCTGAATGAGCTACCTTAGAGCCGTTGGAACAAAAAGAACTTTGGAACATGATTTGAAACTCAGTTGAAAACAGTAAACATCTTTGGTATGCTTGTACCTGCAGTAAGATGAGGAAATTTGTTTATAGATTTTCTTTGTGACCTCTGGCTATGAGGTAGTTGGGCCTGCATATAGCTGTGTACACACACAAACGCTGAAAAGTATCACACTCAGAATGCAGTGCTTCACTCCTGGCCAGCTCCTGGCCTGACATTCACACAGAAGAGGCAATTTTGGTGGCCAGAAGAGAAGGGAATTTTATATGTAAAAATAGACAAAATGTTTTCATTTGTATTCCTAAGTACTTGTAGTTGCCTGTTGATACCATTCTTACTTGTCCTGTCTGTTGTACTGAGGTGTTAAAGACTGAAAAGTTTTGTGGTGTGGTGGGAAATAACACTGAAGAGTGTATTATGGTACTCATTGTGGTAATGATGTCTATAAATTGCAATCCAACCTTGTAAATTATTGGAGGATGACTCATAAGTGGTGATAAGTTGCTATAACAAGTCTTTGGTGAGTTGGTATTTGCAGATCAGGTCCATAATTAGGGGAAGATCCAGAAAGTGTGCTCACATAGAGGCAGTTTCTGGAAAGATTTGAAGTCAGAAGGAAAGAATTTCTGGCACTTGCATGATTGCAAGATCAGATCTATAATGACTACAGTAAGAAAGTACTGCTTTTATTTATTTTAACTATGTGTAAAATATTTTTAGTAAATTTAAAGAAGTTGTTAAGAAACTGGCCCAGGGTAGGCACTTTAACAATAAATTTTCCCGTTTGTAGGGTACAGCAGTAAGAGATATGAGTGGGGATTCCGCCGGGCAGGGCCGGGAATCGCCCTGGGAGAGCTGTTTTCTAGGCTGGCTTTCACAGCATCTCTTTCTCTAAAGAATTTTAAAACCTTGAACACAAGTGTATCAAAAATTTCCAAGGGGAGGAAGAAACAAAATGTATAGTGGCCCAAGCTGTTCATGGTATTGCTTAAACCACTGACATCCATGGTATATATAGTCTATAGAATCTACAGAAAAAAAATCTATGCCTTTTTTGTATAAAAGCAGCAAGGAGTTCTTTTTTCTTATAATGTGTTCAAAATTAAGTTAATGGCAAACTTCCTTGCTATTCTGTTTTGGAGGATACTTTGTGCTCTTTCATCCTGTAAAAAATTCTTGAGAGACAACTAAAAACCTTAGGAAAAGTCCTATCATAGTGGTAGTACAAAGAGTTGTTATATAATAAACTCTTGATCTTTATTTGACATCACTGCTGGTGGTAGCATGTGCCCATAAGCTGGAAGTTTCATGCACATGGGAGAATTGTAAGCCTGTGGAAAAATGAAAACATCTTTTTAATGGAGATCAGAGTCAGATTCTGATTCTAAGATTTTGAAATATATCCACCTCTGCCTTACTACTATGGATTTCATTTTCAATGATTTGCTTTCTACAGAGATAAATGAAAGTACTGGTAAGAACAGTAATACAGTAGTCTGGCTTGCACTCCACTATTGTTCCAGTAGGTACAACCATCTGGAGCAGACACTTCCAGGATTGATAGCAAACTTCAGTCGTTCAATCCAGCTGGCAATACCAGACAATCTTTAGTAAGGGACACTATTAATAGCCAGGTAAAAGCATTTGTGTATTAGAAGATTCCAGTTATGGTCATACTGTGTTAGGAAGGTGTTGGTGTTCTATCTCGTCATGCTGCTAATGATTGCTAATATAGTACTTACAGGATAATAGATGAGGAGGGATGGATTACAAAGTTATAAATCAATCAAAGTTTTTGTGATACATTTATATGATTTTGCGGCTTGTTAAATCATCAAAACGCTCAGATTGATTTTTACTTTAACAATCAATCCTCTTTGCATTTTTTAACATGCAGTCAAGAGTTAAATTTTTATAACTATAAATATGGAGAAGAGTTTTATGACACTAGCAGGAAGATTTATTACATTCTGATGGCAGGGCTGAAAGGATGTATATACTATACCACTGAAGTGTCAAGATGCAAAGGTTGATTAGTCAGAAAGAGTTTGTTTTACACAGAGGAAACTCATCTATATGTTCATCAGCTGATATGCAGCAGGAATTCATCTGCACAAATATTTATACTCACAGATGGTCTGATATCAGCCTGCACATAGGATAATGTTTGAGTTTGTATTGGAAATGCTTACAACATTATCTATGATGACGCTACAGCACTACACAGGTAACTGTCACATCTAAGGCTGTACAGCTACTCAAATATTCATCATGGCTTGTGATAAGCAGTAAATGGCCCTCAAAGATTCAGGCTTTCAAAATAGTCAGTCTTTTAAGGGAAAGAGAGCAATTAAGTCTCTGGGTGTAATCATCTACTAGGTTTTAGGTTTACAGGCAACTTTTGTACTTAAATGTCATCCAATGAGTATATACAAATCTGACAGTTGAACTTTTGACAGAAGTTTTTAGTTGAGACATATGTAGACCAGGAACAAGACTAAAGATTTAGTCTTGTTCCAGATACATTGTATGCAAATAATACAGCTTCCAAAAAGATATTTATATATCAGTTTACTATAAAAACTGATCTACGCAATATTTAGAAAGCACAGCATCGTACACAGAGCTTTGGCTGAGCAAGGAGATTCTGAGAAGTTGGAGGCTGCAGATCATTAGTGGAGAGGTTCTTCAGTATCTCTGCATGATGTTCCATTATTGGCACCATCTAAGCCATGCAGAATCTTGCACTTACGTGGAATGTCTTCAGTGCAGCTGTATGTAGTTGGTACAGTGCAGCAGCAATCTGAGTTGATGCACGTCAACACATGTGTTGCGTTAAGTGACTCTGCACAGGCATGGCCCATAGCTGTGAATGTCCTGGATAAACCACTTTTGCTTCAGCTAGCCTGGCTTATTTCTCAAGTGGAACAGGCAAGTGGCATATATATGTCCAGTGTAGGTGCTAAGCTGACTCTATTATTTGCAGTTGTCTGCACATACCTTTCATCTTAAACAGTTTTGATTAGAAAAAAACCCAAACCTTGTATTATGTTAACAGAACACTTATTAAAAGGATTAAAAATAGGCTAATGACAGATATCAAAATATATTTTTGTATAGGGAGAGATTAATTCAGTAGATTTATTTCCAGTGCAGCTCCCCAGGGATCAAGGCTTGTTTTGACATTTACACTTTTGTCAAAAAAACCCTAGACAATGCTGAAAAGCATTAGTTGCTAAAGTCTGTGACAAACATTAGTGACATAGTAACAATAAAGAAAAACCACAATTGTTAAATGGATCTCAGTGACCTAGTGACATGGTCACAGACCAATTATCATGGTATTTCCAGCTGCAGGTTAGTATCACTATAGGTATTGTACTGAACTATAGATACTTGCTATAATACAGCAAGGTGTGCTATACCTAGAAGTTAAGAACTTAAGCAGTAATCCTTGGAAAAATGTAGTGCCTTATGAATATTCAGTTCAATATGAGATGTCAATGATGTAGCTAAAAAAGGCAAAGCATTCCTTGGCTGTATGAGTAGAAATGTATCTATAGAGTATTGGCAAGATCACTAATGAGGTTTTGTTGGTTTCTGGAAACTACCCATCAAGGGGTAGTTGTGCAAGTAAGAGAGTTCAAATGCCAGCTATGAAAATTATGCAGGTTCTAGAAAACAAACTCTATTCTTCAAAAAAAGAAGCAAGGAGTTCTACTTACACAGCTTCTTCAAGATAAGGTCAAGAAGCTTACGGATACTTTTCCATGGAAAATAATGTGATAATTGGTCTTTTCTGTCCTGCTGACAAAACATAACAAGTTCGAATGGCTGGAAGCTGTGAGAGTAATTAGACGCAGGAACTGCTTGCTAGGTGAGATGGAGGACTCACCATTACTTAGAATTTTTTTCTTCTTTAAGGAAAAAAAAAAAGAAAAGAAAATAAAAAAGAAAATTAAAAAAAAAAAAAAAAAAGAAAGAAAAAGTAATTCAGCCTCAATGAGAAATTCTAATACCTGTGTGTTTATAGGGATAAGAATGTGGGCATGTCAGTGAAATTGGATTACTAGAGGTTTCCAGTTGTCTTTTCTGTTTTTGGAATTTGTAAATTTGAGTTTCTCCTCTCTTTTGGAGGCTGTAGCAGGAACTGAAGTGCTTGCATTGCTCTCTCTGAAATTCAAAAGAACTGTTTTGTGACACAGCCAGCTCTGCATTAAGACAATGGTTATAAAGAGTTCTCGAGCTTCAGAGCTTCAGCCAGTCAAGAAGGAATTTCCCCAGACATCCAATTAAGTATATAGATCCAAGGGATTTCTTTGTTTGTAGCTTCCTCTAAAGGAGGAGAGGCTGACCATAACTAGACAGGGGACACCAGATAATGTGAGCCAGTGTTCTGAGTTGTACAGGGAAACCTTAGATGCAGCTGACTTGTCTTGCTCACATACTTGTGCTAGACTGACTGCTGTCTGGGAGGGAATACACCTGCAACCCAGATGGGGAAGGCCCTCAATAGTGGAGGCTAGAGTTCATTTGCTGGGATCACTTGGGCATATCTCACCTCATCAGTTTCCTGCCTGTGTTGAAGTTTTGCCTATTGGACTGTTATTTGTGCAGCTCTACCTTCTGCCTCAGCAAGTAATTTAATACCTCAGTGGGGTCAAGTATTTTGAATTAGCTAGAAGTTTTGAGAATTGATGTGGGCCATCTGAATGAAACTTAATGGCTCTGATCAACAGGTGGCCAGCTGGAAGCATCTGATAACTCCTTCTGACTTTGAACTATAACAGTTTGAATGATACAATTTAATGAATTTTATTTGAGGCTCTTTGATTAACAGGAGTAGAGTTGTGGTTCCATTTTCTCCTTAGGCCGTCTTTAAAGACACAACATACAACTCCAGTGATTATTATTGTCCCACTAAATACATTTCTGAAAAATTCTGGATCCTTCAACTGGAAAGCGTCAGCACTGTTTTCCCTTCGTGAGAAGTGTCAGTAAAGACAGATGTCAAAACTTCTGCTAGACAGAATGAACTGCAGATTGTGCTCGAGCAAACTGGAGGAAGGGGTGTTGGTAAACACACATTATGGCAACATAATATCCGGTGACATGGAAAAATTCCATTGGTCACTGTATGTCATCAGTATGTGAAGTATAAAGAGGTCCAGAGTAGCTTAATAACATTCTCTAGCTTTATTGGCAATGAGTTCAAAATGTATGGGTTTGATGCATGAAGACTGAATGAAGATTGTGCTACTTAATCAGAGCTTCATGGCTGCACTGGTTTCTACCATACATGCGATATATGGTAGCATGCTCCATTTACTTTACTACTTTGTCGAGAGGTTTACAGTTTAACCACTATTAGTGACAAACCTGGAACTACAATACACTAAATTCCTTTAACAAATGTAACAAATGACATAGTCACATTCAGCTTAGCTCAGAAAACCAAAGGAGTTGTAGAGCCAAAGTGTAATTCTGGTGTCTGATGAACAATTCAGTCTGCTGAAGTATAGGGCCCAGCAATATTCAAACACAAATGATGTTTCAAGTTCCCTTGCCCTTTGTTTCCTTTTACCTTTGCATCATGAACAAGACTTCATGATAGCTAATGGCAATCCTCGGTGACAGATTGCTAAATGGACACAAAGATGGAGGAAAAGAGTGAGTGCTGTGTGCAGTATGGTTTCTGAGTTTGTTAGAAAGGTAAAGACAGTGAAAGAAACACTAATAAATTCAGTCATTTTTTTGCTAAGCTGTTACCCTCAGGTATAGAATTGACCAGATGCTATAAGCTGGCCTTCTTGTTTCACGGCAACATACAGATATGATTTAATATTAAAAACACAGTTTGAGGATAAACAGTTCATTCTGCCCAACCTTCTGAACCTCTTCAGATGCTTCTGGTGAATATTTACTGTAATGTATTCTGTTTGCACTACAGTTTCTAGGTTGAATATAATCTTATCTTCCTCCCAGTGCATGTGAGCAAGGCTATTTGTGAAGAACAGTGTCATCTATTATTCTTTGAGTTTTATTATTTGCAATGTTACATTTTCCTTTTTCTCAGCTAAAAAGTGTGCTAAGCATTTATTATAAACAGAAACAGGATTGCATTTACTAGACAAAAACTAAGAATAAAAAGTAGTGTAAAAATATTTTAAAATACATAAATCAAATATGTTTGAAGTCTTTGAATATATTATGAGTAGTTAAATTACTGAAAGGGCAAATCGATTTTGCAAAGGATTTGCAAGGAGGAAAAGAGCTACATTTCTCATGTTATATAATGTGACCAGTGGTAGTGCTAAAATGCTTGCCATGAAAGTCTTCTATTTAGCTGTAGTCCCAAAACCTGAGCCCCACAGTGATCCCCAAAACCTGAGGCCCAGATTTAGGTGTGTTGAGGAAACTCCTAGCAATTAATGTGGACTGAAACTACTACATTGTTTGATCTTTCTTGCTTGTGCAGCCATAAAATGAACTCTTTAAATGCATTTCTGGTTTTGATTTTTGCTTTGGAAAGGGCATCTGAATTCTTATTGGTGTTAAAAATCAAACACATAAAAAGAGTAATGGTTTGCTTAGGATAAGGCATTTTATCACTGACATTTTCTGATATTAAAATAGGCTTTTCAAACAAAACAACAAATCTAGAAACCGGAAAAATAAAATCAGCTTGGATTATTTTTGTTGTTTTCTGGCTCTGTTTCTCTGCAATAAACTTCAGCTATAATGCAGATGTTTCATTTTGTACACATACTTTATAGAAAACCAGTAAGAATTCTGGTCAGCAAACATGATAGGCTTTCCTGAAATGCTGCTTCTTTACCACTGATTTCTTTTATTGATAAAATATTTTACAACTTCCTAACTGTGTAATGAGGTTGATTAAAAAAAATAACCAACAAAAAAGATATACAGAGAAAAAAAGAAAGCATCACATAAAAAGGGATAACTAAAAAAAAGCAAAATACTCAGCTACCTGAATGACACTCTGGGTTAACTCAAAATTCTGTATTTCATTCCCTTTTGACTGATATGCATGAAAATATTCTTTCAAGTGGACGTTCTCTCTTTTCTCACCCTATTTTTTTAGCTCCAGACTCCCAATAAGGAATGGACTGTTTTCCAGCTCTTGTACTTTTGTTTAGCCTAAGAGCTTCAGCTGGATCTTTCTGTATTTTGCCCCAGGCATTTGTTCCATTTGCCTTTGACAGAATAGAAAACCACATTTGTAGTATTCTTAAATTAATTATACTTTTCCAGGCTTAAAATATTGTGACAGATCAACAAAACAGTAGCAGAAAACTAATTCCTTCGAAATATATGAAAAAAGGAAGTTGTGTAAGATGGTGCAATTAATCTTGCAATAAAAATAATTGTTTACAGTTAAAATTAATGTAACATGCATTCCTCAGCAGATAATAAATTATGGGGTTTCTCATTAGCATTTGAATTGATTTCCTCTAATTTCTGAGGAACACATGAGCATGTGACTAGATTAAGTTTAATTGGACTACAGCTGGCGCTGATTGTGTGTGGTTAGGGTGGGGGTTCTGACTGATCTAGCATCTTCCCGCATTGTGTTTCATTGTCTGTTTCTTCCTGCTCAACTTTTTCTGTACTGATTATAAGGCACTGTGAGAAATATTAGAGAATTAAAATGGAAAAGAACCCCCTGATTTGTGATCACAGAAAAATGCAGATGAAGTATTTATAGAAGGTCTATGCTGTCAGCTAGTGAGCAGGCTGAAAGCAAGGCAAACACCTAGAGCCAAACCGCTGTGCAGTGTAATGCGCAGGTGATACAGACATTTTCAAAGGAGCATTTGTGAATCTTACTGTGGCAGTGTAAGGCACTGCTGAGCAACTCTCTGCTGATTCCTCACTAACAGGGTCACTGCTGTCACAGGAGAAAGTTGACTGAGATCTGTATTATGTTCCAGAGCTCAGTTTAGTGTTTTAGCTGAAACTGCGAACCGGAGCAGCTGAGGCAGGAGTACACATTCTTTCCTCCTAATTCTAATTGCACAGGCAGTAAGTAGGCTGTGTCAGATGATGAGATTTTGAAATGTTGCTGCTGGCATTACTGGGGTTCTTCTCACAGCCTAGCTAGCTCAAATTTCTTCCTCCAGCAGTGGCCGCTAATAGCTGCCTACAGAAGGGCATCAGAGATTAGGTCAAACACAGTGATAATCCCCTCTCTGTTCTTCTAGTCTTCATTGATATATATGGCTCTAGGATTTCATGAAGAAAGGTGCTGTCTTTGAGTCTAATAGTCTTGGATGGATTTTTCTTTCATGAATATATCTAACAGCTTTTAAAATTCACATTGAATCTTCAGCATTCCCAGCACCCTGTGTCTAATTTTGTTAGTATAACTGTGCATTGGTTGAACTAATTTAATCTGACATTGTCTAATTCTTGTATTAGAAAAGACTTTTCAGCTTCCTAATGCAACCTCTGATATTTATATTTAGGATTATGTCTTCTTAGAGGCCAGGCTTTAAGCTAGAGTCCTGCTCTATTTAATAATTTCTATGTAAAAGTCACTCCAAGGCCCAATTGTCTCTGCTGGCATTTCTTTCTATTTTCAATTTCTGCTCCAACTTTTTGACCTAGAGAAACCAAAGCTGTATTGAGTACTCCAGAGTAGCTTGTTCTGGATTCATACAGTGACATATCGATGCTTTTTGCTTTTTCTTGATTCCTTTCTAACGACTGTAGGGAGTACCATGGGAGCACCATGCTATTCAGCACAAATGGGGGTGACAAGAACAGGACTACTAAATCTAGAAAGGTGCCGAGGTCTACCTGTTGAAAAGAGCATAGATAATTTAGAGACTATGTTTCCTGTCTTCTAATGAGATGTTTCACATATTGAAAAAGGAAACAGTTTAAAGAATCTGTAGATGACAAAATAAATTTAGTGGTGGAAGTATTGAACTTGGGGCATATGGTGAGGTTATTAATGGGAAAGAAAAGGCCACAAGGTATAATGAAAAGGCAGATGCTAACAGTGAGCAATTTAATAAGAAATGCAGATAGAGAGCCAGACTCACTCACAGCATAATTCAATTTAGGTCAGCATTTGAGGAAACATATGAAGAATGAATTTGCTCCATGCTGTATAATCTTGGTTTTGATGCTCTCAGTCATCTTTTGTCTTCCAGGTGCTTTCCATCACAGCTAGAGATGGAAAACAATGTTTACTGTTGGTTCATGCTGTACTTAAAACAAGTAACACATGTGAGGGAGAGTAAAGAGAATGTTTTACAAGTCAAATCTAAATTTAAAAAAAAAAAAAAAAAAAGGAACAAAAACTTAAAAAAATTAACAAATAGGTTTCTCAGTTTTCCAGAACTGTTTTTCAAATATTCGCGGAGAAGGCAAAAGAAGATATTTTAAGAACAAGTGGTGGACTAAGTGACTTTATATCCATGGCATTTCTTTAGATTTTTTTTTCTAAGCAGGGAAATCCATAGATAGATCGAACCAGATTAGAACAGGGAGTAAACAGAAAAAACGAGATATAGGGGATAACCTTGTCCCCAAAATCAAGAAAAGATCAAAGAAAGAATGAAAGATGTCTAGGTTTTGCTTGCATTTGGATTGAGGAGTTGCCTACTGCATGATTTGCCACATTTACTCAGCTTTCTTTTACATATACATTGCAGAGCATAACTGGAAATGTAGTCCTTGAAATTTATGAAATATTCGGTGCTGTCTAGTGGATATTTTTGGCAGAAAAAAGAACACATACAAAATTATCTGTTTTGCCTGCTTTGTCCCTTTTTTTCTGAAAGGCTGATATTAGCTTTTGAAACATGAACTTAAAACCATCTGAGACATTTGCCTGATGCATGTGTGAAATAAAAAAATAAAGAAACAATTTTCCCTTCTTGGGATAAATATACTACACAGAATTAAATCCCCCATGTGAGAGTTTGGCCATTAATTATACAGCTGCTTTGAGAAATCTACAATGGCTTCCTCAACCTCTATGAACACTGAGGAATGTAGTTTTACATTTCATCTGAAAAATTACAACTCCAGCAGTACATTGTATGTTAGCATCATGCTGAGACATTGGTTTACCACTAATTTGAAAAAAACCTAATAACTCCTTTTCAGAGGCTGACACTGACTCTTCCAGATGGGTTTTTCATGGAGTATTTTCTGCCAAGTACTGTTCAGACATTTGCTAGGTATTAGAAGTTTGTGAGATTTAGGAAGGTTAGAACCCTACCTATTCTGGCTACAGACCAACTTCAGTTTATTTGTTTCTTGAGACCAGAGCTGTTAAAGTAGCATCTTGTAACAGGGAAAAAAAATCTCAATATCAAACTTTACATTTCTTAGTTTAAATATAATTCTCAAATTAATTATATGTAGCAGTGTATTTATGTAAACTATTAGTTATTATTTGTATGACAGTAGTGCTTAGAAATTAATGTTACAGACCTAGACCTAGTATTTACTGTGTTCAGATCCTACAGATGGAAAAGCTCCAGCTTGCACATGTTTTCAAAGTCTTTTTTGAACACTGTGGGTGTGGGGTTTACTGTGCGTGCCAAGGAAGACTGGATTACCAAGATGGTGATCAGCTGGCAGTGGGAGGCCCTTTTCAGAAACAGACAAGATTCAAAATAGGGAAGCAAGCAGCAGTGATGCTTTTGCAGTGCTTTCCAGAAAAAGCCAACTGCTGGTGCTGTGTCTGCAGTAAAAACATTATGTTCTTTACTGTTTCACTTAAGGGTGAAAAATAATTATGCCAACCTTAAAAATGAAGCAGAACACTAAAAGAAGCAGTTGAGAAAAAAGAAATGAGTAGTTAATCTCAAGTCTGATCAGACCTGTTCTGCATTGTGCTTTTTTACTTTTTTTGTACCTCTTTTGTCCCATCTCCATCTGTGAGCAATAAAAATCCTTACTGTAACGTACAGACTTCCATCTTATATTTAAGCATTAAGTTGGAGAGATGCTATATGTACTGCCCAGCTTCTTGATGTTATTAAAAAAGCATTACACATTTCTAGGAAACCTTCTGCAATCAAGGGCTCTTATGGTCCGCAACCTTCACCAAAGTTTTTTCTTCTGTGCTCAGTTTATATGCCTACATCCTTTCAAATCTGAAGATTTTAGCTTGTCTTAACTGGGCTGTTTCTCAATGATACACTCTGACCAAAGTATATAGTACAATTTGACTGCAGCAAAATGCCCCATGCACCATCTCTAATTGGTTGCACTGACAGTACAGAATTTTTGCATGCCAAGAACATTCAATCTTCTGTGCTTTATGTGCATTAAATCTCTCACCATCTACAAAATGCCTTCCCTCCCCCCCTTACTTTGTGCTGTAGGAGAGCTATAATCCATAACCTTTGTTTTCAGTTTTATCATAAATTGAAATACACGCACACTTAAATTTTCCTAATAAATAAAGTGCTATGTTGTTCTAAAGCTGCCTTTTCACCTCATTACAGCTCAGTGGAGTGGAGAGTGATGTCATGGTTGACCCAGCACCAGCATGCCCATAAATGATACAGTATGTTCCCCCCTTTACTTCCTGGCTAAAGCACTGGGAAGGAGCTTAATATGAAATTCATGCTGTGATGACAGATTTAAAAGTTGCTACAGACTGTAACAGACAGCAACTGCATTTTGCAGACATACATGACACATACCACTCTCTTGTATTCTTAAGTGATGACATTTTCAGTTTAAAGAATTATGCTTCTATTGCGTATTATGGCTGTCTGTCTAAAAATTAGGCAGTAGGAGGGAAGGAAAGGACAGGACAGAGAAAACACTGAACTTGATATAGAGCCCTACTTGGAGAATATGTCGAATATTAATCAGTGGTTGAAGGGACAGCACACACCAGTTTTCAAGCAGACTACGCTTCTGCTCTGTGCCTTTTGGGGGATTTTGACTGTTTGGAGGCAAACAAAGCAGTTGTACTTCATCCGGTGAAATGGGCCCCTCGCACTTCTAACAGGGAGACTCTGAAAAGCCAAACAGTGCTAAACTGTAAATCTGCAAGCAGGAAACTAACATGCCAAACTTGAGACACCCTTCTTCTGCTGGGTTTTCCAAGCAATTAAATAAATAGCCATCACGTGGTGTCTCTGGGGCAATAAAACATGCCAATGAGGAGAATTTACAGGAATGGGCTAGAGAGGGTGTTGCCTGATGGAGAGTTCTGATGTTCTTCACTTGCCCCTCTGTGCTGGAGAAGCATCTCATTAAAATAAAGCTTGTTTGTAAATATGAGCACAGGTTTATAACCTTGGCATCTTCCTTCACCCTCCACTGGCTGTCCTTTTCTGCATCTACTCAGTATCACACCATACATGACAGGTAAATAGTCACTCAAATTGATATAAAGCAAAG
Source organism: Megaceryle maxima (assembly GCA_024605025.1). Taxonomy (NCBI): domain Eukaryota; kingdom Metazoa; phylum Chordata; class Aves; order Coraciiformes; family Cerylidae; genus Megaceryle; species Megaceryle maxima. The sequence continues at coordinate 100,464 of JANHGN010003921.1, read as the reverse complement.
TTATGCAAATATGTCAGAATGGATTAGTAGTGTTGCACTAGATCAGAAAACAAAATGACATTGGCCTCTTATCGGAAGGCATTTCATACAGTTATTGCAGTTTATACCAAATAAGCAACCTCCTCCACTGAAAAGCATATCCATTAATTTCCTTTAGGATTCTTAGATGCCTGACCAGGATTTCAGAAAAGCTGAACAAAAAAAATACCCTTGAGTATTCCTCCACGTTCTGAGATACATGTGTGCAGAAACAGGATTTTCTGATTTTTGGGTGCTGAGCACCCTTAAGTCAGAGTTGAAGGAAATCAGCCTCAGGCAGAATTATGTCTCTAGCATGGCAGAAATGCCCAATCCCAGGGACATGATCAATAAAACTTATAGTTTATGTACCTCAATATTCAGCTTCCACATTTTGATTTAAGGAGTTCCCAGTAACGTAATCCATGGGGGCTGAATTTTCCTGCTGTGCATGAATGAGTTGTTGCTATTTGTTCCATATTCACGTGATTTATCATCTGGAGTCCTCCCCCTGTTACTGAAGCCAAATCCTCTCAAAGAAAAAGGCAATTCTTAGAAAGGAGTATAATGTTTTGCTCCAATAAGGTATCAGCTAGTGAAGAGCAAAGCTATTTGAATTAAATTGAAGCAGAATCAAAACTTGAACACTGTTAATTATTCAAGGCTTTGTCTCTCAAGCAAACTTCTTGGAGTTTCAAAGAAGTTCTGGAATTTTTAACCTTATTAAAATCAGGAAGTGCTGTGAATTTCTTGAAAAGATTGACTCTATGACATTTCCAACTTTGGTCCTTTGTTAAGTTTGCTTGGTAAAGCAAGTCTGCATACCAAGATTCTTCAACAGAGAACCTGTTCTGAGAGTGATGCTCCAAGTATATGGCCTATATTTCAATATATCCTACAATCTGGAATGCACGCGCCAGAGTAAAACCTGTGAAAGAGATGTCACGCTATTTTTCCCAGACAGTCTTAGCGGAAACATTGTAAATGGTTTTGACACAGGAGGGTGTGTGGTTTTCTGTCCTCTGTTACCGGTGCCTGACCATTGGAAACATCTTTTTAATTCTTCATTCATTCCAGTTTCCTACATCCATATCTATTTATATTTGTCTCTTGTAGAGCCTCACTTAGCTGAGCAGCGCTCATTTGTCCCCTGACCTTTGACTGCTTCTGGTTACAATGAGTATAGGATAAGGAGGGGGAACCGCCATGAGAAAGGTGTCTTTTTTCTACATCAATCCCTTGAGGAACTGATCCTAGTCACTGCAGAAAATGTGAGGATATTTTGTAAGTTTCTCAGTTTATTTGCATTGCAAATGATGTTTTTAACAATTACTGTCACTGCAAAGAATAGGAAAAAGTATTATTTAGAAAAAAAGTTATTGTCTTTTCTGGAAGGTCAGATAAGGATATATTAGAACAGAAGTCATGCAGATTTCTTCACAGCAGAAAAATGCATTGACAGTGAATGTCAGATGTTTGTAAATTACTGCTTTAAACCAGAAAACATTAAATTGCTATGAGTTTGCTAATTTTGTTATTTTACAGTGAATGGCGGATGGTTACTAATTTTTCAATATCAAGATATTTTAAAATGAAATATAGCTGACACTATGAACTGGAAGGAATTAGAGACTGTTTAAAACTTGCTGTCTATTCTCCAAACCTAGGGCATGGATTAGTAGCATATGAAAAGGAAAATCACCAGGGATGAAATATTGACCAAGGTAGCAAGCCCTCAGCAAATGAAAGTGTAACTAGAATGTTATTAATCACTACTTTTCATGTATCCTTTGACTTTTGTTTTTTCTTTTTGAGTTTAAGTAATATCATTAATTGCAAAATGTAATATTTTAAGTATAGTTCTGTAAAAAAGTATGAAATTTTTACCAATTCAGTTATCCTTATTCAGACTATTGTTAAAAGAATTAATTCATTGTATTTTGCTATTTTCAAAATCTTCCCTGGAGATCTGAAACTGAGAGTGTCATAGGAATATTTTGCCAAATATTTATTTATGTGAATCATCTCATGAGATCTTTCTGACAAAATGGCCTGACCTAAATAAACACCATTTTATCTTTTATGTTTTGAGTGAGATCCCTGTGCAGGTGGTGACAGTAAATTAGTAAAACTTATTACTGGAAGAAAAATCATGTTCTTAAATGTAATTTATAGATGTTAAACCTAGGGCACCAGGACTCAGCCTCTGACCAATTATATGAAATTTCATGAACCTGAATATGATTGTACAAAATGTGATTAGCAAGTTATATGTGTATCTGGAATATAAGATTAACTCTGTGTGGTAAAATCTTTATTTTTGGATGTGAACATTGCCCTGCCTTGCAGAAATGGGCATCTGCCTTCCAAAGAATTAACAGTCTGCTTGGACTTTTGCAAATATCGGAGTGGTTTTATCTAGCTCTGTTTGCCATCTGAGTTGGTTAAGAGTTCCTCTGGACATACCAGATGAAAGACAGTAGAAACAGACAATGACCTGATATCAGGAAGACTTAAACTTCTTTTTTGTTTCAGGACAGAGAAATCCTTGAGAAAGGGTTGAATTTGTATAGGTTATAAATATGGATGTGAGTGATGAAAGAAAATGTATGTTCTAAATTTAGATCCTTTTCTGTGAACACAGAGCTGGGAAGAGATGTGTAATGTGAAAGCCTACATATGTCTGACAGTTTAACAGCCGGAACATGTAGGATGACATCTGTAGAGCTAGAACATTCTTGCAGTGACCAGCCCGTGCTACTCAAATGGTAACAGGCTGCTGCATCATAAACTGCATGGGCCAGTTTCCACACTACAAAACTGGTGTGGAGGTAGTGTCTTCTAGTGACTTACATTAGACAGGCAGGCTCCTTGGCCTGCTGCAGCATAACTGGGAAAGGACCTGAAACCTGTGCATCCTCAGGGAGTTTATAATAGCAAATGCTGTATAAACAAGTGTCAAATATTTGTTGATATGTGTTTGTGTGTGTGTGCTTCTAGATTTACATATAGATAAATATATGCTGAATGCATTGCATTATACTTTAGGCAGTTATGGTGCAAGTCAATTTACACTGACAGAGAGCAATGGAGATTGAACCCAGATCTCATGAGTATAGAGCTGAAGATGTATTCATAAATCCTCCTATTTTCTTTGTTTAAGAGTTAACTGGAACTACACTTCACTGAAATCAGTAGGGTAAATAAGTCCAGAATTTGTGCATTAAAATATTAGATCTTTTTAACTTTCTAATAGTAAATGTGTCTCCATAGCAATATTGCTAACTTTAATAACAATTAAGTGTTTAAAAGTCATGACTATTAGTTCATTAGAAAAGGAAATGATATATAATAGTGTTCTGGATAATAAACACAACTGCATACATGGCATTTGCATTTGGCTGTGTCTTTACTTATATGTACATTACAGAGCAGTAGTCCAGTGTGTGGCTGCTCAGAAAGAAATAGCACATGCAGAAGACACTGGACATAGAACCATACATATCAGCTTAGAGACAGAGATGCTACAGCCTGTCACAAAGCAACATGCAGATCACAGCATGAGGGCTTGCCAGTAATGTGTACAGAGAAATGTGTGCAGTGTCCCAGCCCAGCAACACAGAAACCAGTGTTACAGTACAGGAACATTTTATCCCTTATGACTAAGCTGTGCAATGTTCCCTGGATTCTCACATTCCTCACTAGTAATTGCTGTCACTGGAATACTCTGCAAATTTGGAGACTGAGTCTACAAATTGTGCTCATATGACTTGTCCTTAGAAACACAGGTTATCTTCTTGGAGTCAGTGGTTTCTCATGTGAGCAAGACTAGGGCTCTTGAATGGATGCCTCATTCAACAACAATTAATGAGAAATGATTTTTTTCTCCTCTGTCTATATTTATGAAGCAATTTTTATTTCATATAGAAGACAGATATGTCTAGCCGCATCAGTGCAACATCGCTATATAACTCCAAGCCTGTTACACTTCAAAGTATACTATTTCTCTTTTTTTTTTTTCCCTCCATGATTCTCATATGACACTGGAATGTTGTCTCTGATCTTCAGCGAGTTGATACAGCTCTGAAAGTGTGGCATATTGACAGGAAAAATGCTGAAATCAGACCTGCCAATCTACTTCAGTGCACAAGAGGTACACCAGATTTGTATGTGAGGAGAGGGGGACATCAACTGCCGTGAGATATATGACTGATGCAGAAATGTCTAGTATTACCAGTTTGCTTCCAGTCTGTTTGACAGGTGAAGCTGTGAGGCAAAGTTGATGATCATGAGGTGTGCTTTCCTCTGGAACCCTGGCTAATGTGGCCTAACTGTTAGGCACAGTGCCAGTTGCAGTGAAACATGGCAGCCTATGTCTGGCTTCAGGAATTCGTTCACCAGCTGGCAACTCAAAATTAGCTATTCTCTGTGCTGTATGTGTTCTCACACCTTTATGTCTTGTTAGCACTGTCTTTGAAAACTAGATGACATAAGTCTCACAATTGATAGCATAGGAAAAATAGATATAGATTTGGGAGATGAAGAAATACCTACATAACACAGAAGGAAGAAATATATCACAGAAGTGTTACTACTAAAAGCACCTCTTACTTGTGCACATAACAAAAAATGATAGACATAATTCTTATTCTGCTTGAAAGGAGTGTTTTTACATTATTCTCCTCAAAAGTTGTGGGTTTTTTTTCTTTTTGTGATGGCTGCAAAAACTTTATAACAACATGCAGAAAAAATCAGACTCATCTCTTAACTTGTATTCCTCTGTTGGTTTCTCATTGTCAGTCATTTTGTCTTGGAAAGTGAACTCTTTGAGTGAGGACCCCCTGTGTTTTACAGCACCCTTCACAGTGGGTTCAAGTTTGTGGTTATGTTAATGCAAATATATAATAAGTAAAATGAAATCTGTTAACAGACAATATTCAAGTGGATACTCAAAGCAATAAGTAGTAGTCATACCAAAAAGATCACAAAAAGAAAATGCATAAGAGATTAGTCTGAAGGCCTCATTGTCCCTTGGGCAGATGTGCGTAATAGCTGTTGGAATTATTTTCATGCCAAAGGTGAGCAAGTTGTGTATCTGATACAAGTTTGCAATGTGATATTGTAGAAAACCATGTTAGCAAAAAATTTGGATGGCAGATGCAGAGGTTTTTAATCAGCTGTGGTGCTGGGAATTACAAATAAAAGATTAAAGGCCGAATTCTACTGATGTCCAGTAGTAACTTACTTTGCCAATCATGCAATTGGAATGAACAGGTAAAGCAAATCAGAATAAAGGATGACAGATGACCATCAATGACAATGCAAAATTGATTTTATTTGATGGTAGATGGTGTTTACCTAGGAGGGATAATTTTATTTTAGAAAAGCAAAACAAAAAACCCACAACTGAGCAGCTAAAAACTGGAATTGTATCTCTTAACATGGCAAGGACCTCATTATCTAATATACTTCACACAAAGCCACTGACCTTTGATAACTAAATCTTAATTTACCTAGTTATCTGGAAATGGGGTATGGCTTATTTCTGTTATTTAGAGCTGATCATCCTAACCATCAAAGTATCACAGGGGTTTTGCAATCCAGGTAGTGAATCTCACTTTTGACAAGAAGCAGTGTCACTTCTTGTAGCTGCTTTCCAGTAGGCTGAAAGAATTCACATCCTGACAATGCACTGACAGAATGTTCTATGAATTCAAATGACAACACAAATGTTTCTGTACTTAAGAAAAAAATTATTTTTGCAAGCAGATGTTCTTCTGTTCTCTCCTTCCCTTCCCTTCCCTTCCCTTCCCTTCCCTTCCCTTCCCTTCCCTTCCCTTCCCTTCCCTTCCCTCCCTTTAGTATTTTTCTCCTCCTTGTGCTAATGTGTCAAGTTTTGAGTAGAAATTAACATTAGACAAAATTTAGAGAGTCAGAACTGAAATCTCTTACAACCAAAATAGTTCATGTAAGACCCTGATTGAAGTTTTCTCTCTGTTCAGTACAATAATTTGTCAAATAATATATTCAAGTTCCCATAAATGAGGAAGCCTGGAATTCGACTGGGTGTTAACTCCATCACCTGAGATGTTAGTGCTGCTGTATTCTTATACTCTTTAACATCTGTTGTATTTCAGTTGACTGATAGATAAAGTGCTATGTGCCCATATGTAGGAGCAGGATTAATCTGTGAACTAGTAAGAATAAACTGGACAAGGCCTGTTGGTTATTTTAGGAGAAATGGAGCATATTAATCCCTGTTTTCCCTGTCCTAAAACTTAATGCCAGAATAACCTTTCAAGCTACTTCCAAGATTGTTTCTTGGCATTCTCCAGGATGCAGTCAGTGAAGATAATCTCCCAAAACTCATACTGTGCTGATTGTGATTCTGATACCTTCTAGAACATTTATGTTCTTATATAGTAAATCAATTTGCAGTAATTTTTAAATGTATCAAAAATCAATACAGTTAATTTTCATGCTGTTACTGTTAGATTTTTGAAGTCTTAAAATTAAATCTGTGACTAACCTTTTATCACCTAAATATATGGACTGATAGTCATGGTTGCTAAAAATAGAATTTATGGGTTTGAATACTGGATTTATTCAGAAAATGTTTTACATAATCTTACACCAGTATTTTAAAACCATTTCATTGTGTTGCTTGTTATGTCTTCCCCTTTCAGGACTTCATTTGCGCTCTCTTCAGAGGTGTTAGAAAAAGACAAGACCAGTAAGTATATTCAGACTTTTCTTACCTTATTTCATAGGCTTTTGACAACGTTCTTGACTGTTTTCTTGACTTTCTGGGGAGACATCTGTGATTTGCTGAAAATATTGGTGCCTTTGAGTTATCCCTTGTGTCCTGGGGGAGGAAGAAAAAGGTCATGAATTTAGCCTAAAGTCTTGTAAGGAGATACTTTCAATGCCTTCAGTTAAGATATGTTTTAAAAATGTTTAAATGGATGACTTCATGCTTCATTTTATGGCATTCCTGGAATACCATTACAAATACAATAAATGTTCATTTAATCACGAATACCATGCTAGTTGTCATTCGTGAGACAGTGCAATAAAGTCCTCACAAGTTCTAAGTGGCCTATTTTATATAGAATACAATATCCTTGAGCTATAGCAGTGATGTTCACATTAGACTCAAGGATTTAAGTTTTAAATTGAAGGGTCTTTCTCTTGTTTCGCCAGGCACATGACTTTCCGTAGAAGTTAATCACTAAATGCACTAAGTCCTCCCATTTTATAACATATTTTATAGGGGAAGATAATTACTCTTGTGCTGCCCTTTGGTCTGATTTTGTTAAGTTTTTTTCTAGAAATCTGTCATCTATAGAAGCTAACAAGAATATCCACACCTAAATAGCTTTGCTACTGTGGTGATGCCTAAACATAACAAGGGAAGCAGATACAATGAATAGTTTATGCAGTGAGATTTACCATTTGACATAAGATATTTACATCTGTTCATCAAAATATGATGCCTCATCACAGTCTTCTAAAGCTAAGACAGTAATATACATGATTATGGTAATTTTAAAATGAAACATAATGCAGAAAAAGAACATGATAAATGCATATCATCTTACTCTTTATGGCTCCAGTAAATGTCATACCTTAGGCTAGTCTGAATACATTTTGAGTTTCCCATGCAAAAATCATTTTCTAAATGAGTCAGTCAACAGGGTTTTCCTTACTCATTACTACTTAGCCTAAAGATCTTAGTAATCTGTTTTTGTTTCATTATCCATTTATTTCCTAGAAATATCATTGTCTTTACCTAGTACTAAAATCATAATTTCCCTTCAGTTTGTAACTGGGAGAAGAGTAAATTATCAACCAATTTTGTGAAACTACTTCTGTGCCTGCTTCTTTCATTCTCTGTGATGCTTTAATCTGGAGATTAATATAACAGATACTCCTCAAATAGTGTCAGAAAGGAGGAAAAAAAGGTGTTCTGTAATGGAATCAAGCAGTCAGCTAGATACTTGTCTTTATTTGGAGAGTGTAAAACCTTTCAGTGAATCGAATAAACTGGTGAGAATAACTAGGAAGGCATTTAGTGAATTACACAAAGGGTGTGTGGTTTAGACTTTTTCTGGAACGCAGGCTGCAGTTTAGCTGTCGAGGCACTATCATTCTCCTCAAAGGTGAAATGATTTAGAGGCCTAGAGAAACTTAATTTTTCTTGATCACCATGTGCAACCTGGAATTTTAATGGCAGGCATAATTAATTCTTCTGATGTTAATCATCAGGGCTGGGCTCCACAATTATCAGCCTAGTGCAGCTGGGGCATGGTGCAGACATGAAAAATTAGGAAAATGAATCAGTAATAGGGTGGCAGATTTAATCTGCATCATGAAAACAAAGTTAAAAAGAGGGAGATCGAGAGAATTTCAGCTGAAGCTTTTGTGCCAATGAGCACTGACAGAACTGAAAAATGTTGCCGATGTCCAAAGTGATTGGTAATTACCAAGCCATTGAATTTTTTATTGTCAATTTATCATTGCGCCAGAGGTTAAATTTAACATCTTCTTCTAAAGCCATCATTCTAGGAGGAAGGCAAGCTTTGTATCACGTGGCTTAGGAGTCAGTGAAAGGTTAATCAGGTATTCCTTTAGTTTGTGTGTGCTTCCAAATCTGTCTTTCTTTTTGTGTCCTTTATGCTGCATACATACCATGGGGTATTTTCTAATTTACATTACCTGTACATTTCAGAAAAAGAGTAGATTGCATTCCTCGGCACCGCACCATCTGCCTTGCTGTGTATTTATAATGCTGCATTTTCATACTTCCCCAGGCATATTTTACACACATTTCAATATGTATGTGGAAATCTTATATACACAAAGAACTGTATGATACAAGGCATGCATTTCCCAAGTAAGGAAAAAGATAATCTTAGTGTCTGAAAGTACCGCAGGAATTAAAAAAAATCCGATATGATTTGCTCTTTGCTTTATTGTTATTATTTCTAATCTGTGTTATTTGGTTTGCACTTGATTTTTGCTTTGTTCTAAAGCCACGTTGTTTGTGAATGGTCCACTTTAAGATGAGGGTAATATTTGGAACGCTAGAAAATGCTTTTGGGCTGAAGAACTGTGAGGGAAAGGCTGTTTGCATTTTGCATCTTGTACAATGCTGAGTGCAGTTTTGCCACTTAGCGAATAAGAAATATTCACAATTCGTAAAGGAAGCTCACGTTGCTCCTCTGAATCTTCCCCCCTCAAGAGTATTTAGTAAATGGTAGGGTCTTTTTTAATGCAAAAGCCATAAAAGACTGAAAGACAGCATCAAAATATCCTTGTAATAGAAATATGTGACATAAATATACATTCATATGTTAGGGACCAAACTGAGCCCTGAAGTACGTGGAAATGTGTTCAATGAAACAGTAGGATTTGTGCTTCCTAAAAATTCCAAATGCATATTCTTTTAATGCAATGTTAAATACAACTTCTAAACTAAATACCTTAATTCTGCTCAGTAATCTCACTTCTATTTACTATATTTTTTTTCTGTGAGTGTTTATTTTAGATTCCAGACTATGCTCTGATTAAAGGAATTGTATGCATTTTCTATAAATTAAAAATGGAAATGGCCTTTAGGGGAGAGTCAGTAGAGGAATCAATGCATGCATTAATTACTGCAATTCATTACCCAAATAAACACAAGACTCAGCCTTTTGCTGGATACAAATTTAGGGACATACGATGTTTACAAGAGACAAAGGCTTGTGATCCCGCTCATGTTAATCTACAGATCAAAGTATGTGAGCCCATTCCTAGTGGAGGCTCCTTTGGGGATACCATAGCTGGGATCAATCCCCCCATGCAGGCAGTGAATTATTACTGCTGAATACAAAAGCTGCTCACGTGACATCACTGTCCCCCTAACAACAGGGACACTTGCTCCAGATAGTGCTTTAGAAGAGCATGTTTTCCTGATCCCTCACTTTTTTATAATTAAACTCAAATTATACAGCAAGAGCTGTACAATGACCACTGATTCCCTTCCTAAACAAAAATATGCTTCAGTTCATACCAAATATTCATTTGGAAGAAAAACAAGAAAATGCAATCTTTAGCTTCCCAGAGGCTTTCTAGAATGTAAACAGAAGGTTAGAAAATATATAGCAAATAAAATTATACAGAAAAAAAAAAATCAGTGAATTATTGAAAAGATTTAATACTCTTCTGAATTAGTATCCTTTCTTTTCCTTAAGAAGAGACTAGAAGATAACTGGAAGAATGCAATTTTTTTCTAACAGCATCTGGTTGCCTTTCTTCATGATGTTTTATAGATGGAGGACAAATTACCATACGAACGTTTGTGTTCAAACCAGGACACGGTGTGATTGGAATCTCACTGCATTTTGCATAGCTGCTATTGTGGGTACAATCTCACCCCAGTCTCAGCAGCTCACAGCAGAACACCAGCCAGTTCTTTCTTTCCTCTTGGATTTTAATGGGATTCTGACCAAAACTGCAACTAATTAAGAATCAATTCAGGACCATTAGTAAGTGGGACTAAGCAAGTGTTGCATATTTCAGAAGAGTTCGCTTTAATGAGAGCGGTTCTTGGACAGGGGAAGAAAAACCCCACAAGCAGATTAAAGATAGTGTAGGTACCTTCTCCAGTTAAACTAAACTAATGCTACACAGAAAGATGCTGAACTTGTATGCCTCTCTAATTGATCTACTTACTGTTCTTAAGGAAACTCAAAACAATAATGAATGCAGGTATTAACTGCCTGTTAGTCATTCAATAGCTATTTATAAACATTAGCAATTGTTACATTTCGCAGTCTTTCTTTCTCTTCATCAGAGAAACATATGTTATCTTTTTTCAGACATATTAACCTTAGAACTGTCAAACCATTTTCTCTTCTTTGGGCTTTGTACTTCTGAGACATCTGTTTATCTGCACTGCATTGCCTGCAGATGGTATTTTTAAATTTTGTTAAGGGGTTAGGCTGCCATATTTTTGACAGCTGTAGTTTTGTTTCACCACAAAACAAAACTTTGCTAAAAATGCAGTGCTTTGAGGGAATGATTTATTTTCATTATTTCATTAGTTGTATCATTTTCTCCCCCTAAACTCTTGCTATTGTGAGAACTGTTAATGAACTGATAGCATGTAAATGTAATCATTTTAACAGAAATAGAAAAAACAATATATGGCTGAGTGATTTGAATTATTAGAGTGGGAATACATTTAACTGGATTGAGACAGCCTGATACTTAAGTGCTAAAATTACTATACAGTAAATTGAAAGCACAAACCTAAACATTGTGTGGTAAGTCCTAAACCTCACAATGACCTCAGCTCATGCGAAAGTGGTTGGATAAGGTTTCTTGGTTTTAAACAAACTGAACAGAGTGACAGATCTCCTGTGAGTGTTTATGAAAAAATTATGCAGACCTGTTTATATTCCCAGCACATGAACATGAATGGAGACCTCTGTGCAACACCCTTATAGTTGATAAGCATTTTAAATGTTTTGTGGGACAAGCTAAGAATTTATACAGGAATTACCAAGAATCTTCATTATTTCAAAACACCAATTAATTTGGCTGCAAAGGACATAATGTGCTAGAACATCTTTCCATTATGCTTAATACAAAGAGGAGCATCTTGGCTATGTTTTCTGTTTTACAGTCTAAGCTCTATTGCTAAACAGTGTACATTCAGTACAACACTGTCTTGCAATAAATATCAGTCAGAACAATAACAAAGAGGAAAATATTTTTTTTAATTATTTATCTTTGTAGTTAAAGTGGGCCCTAGCTAGGAGCAGATGGATCTCCCTGGCATTTCCATTTGCATCAGGCCTTGCTTTGGATACATGTACTCTTAATACAGAGACTGAGTACACCTTGGAAGTACTGTTTTTAGAAGCTGTATCTTTTTAATCAAGCTTCTTTAGCTTTTGTGAAAAAGGAAACAGGGTTTGTGTTTGTAATGACAGGTCACAGTGAGAACAACAGCAGAGGAAAATAATCTGAATAATCTGGGAAGAGAGGAAAAAGGCTACGTTAAGGAGGCTGGAAATAAAGCAAATAAAGCAGGACTGTCTGTTAAACATGCACTTTTTTTTTTTTTCTTTCTTTTTTTTTTTTTTTTTTTTTTGAGTCTTACATGGATATTGCATTTTTAGTAACCTCAGATGTATGTTGACATTTAACAGGGAAAATGACTGACAGATCAACAGCTGTGAACTCTTTTGTTTTTAATAAAAGAAGCAAACAAGTAATTTCAGCTCTTTCTTTCCTGTGGGTTGTGTGCTAAGATCTGAGAATGATAAAAATATAAAGTCCTCCCACATCCTGGTCAAAGCTTTTGGCTTTTACAAAATAAATGTCACTTGAATGTATAGAAGAATGTTTGGAATGGGGACAGGCCAGGAGACATACGACCAGTATTTGCATGCCAGTGGAGATCCACAGACCAAGCATCAACCCTAAGGCAAGTAAGCCTAAGAACAGCTCCTAGATCCTATAAAAACTATTTCAGAGTAATTGTGCAGCCATTCCACGTCTCATGGGAAGAGAATTCCACTGACCTGTGCTGTTTCTATTCTACCGTCAGTTAGAAAATTAAGCATTTTTGCTTGAGCTGAAAGAGGTGGAGCTCTCTTATCCCTTCTATCTTCTGGGCCTTGTATTTTACTCATCTGTAATATGCTATGAGGATCTCCTTATGCTCACTTATGGTCAGCCTGTTCAGCATAACAATATAACTGCAGTTATGTTGTTATACTGAACATCAGTATCAGTACCATTACTTCAAGACTCCTTCCCAGTTTATATGTGGTGTCCTTTAGATTTTAGTTATGGATATGTACTTTATACAGCTTCAGTTTCTGATATCCTCCTGACTTTTTACATCCCTCTATGAAAGCAATGAACCTCAAATCATGATGAAGGGGGGTATTATGACTATTTTTTGTGTTTGTTTGTGGTATTTATTTATTTTCTTTCTTTGTTTATTATTTAGATATAGGTAATTATTTTATGGTAATATCTGACAGGGGCTTGGTAAAAAGGCTGATATGCTACTGTAGATCCAAATCAGGTAAGTAATGATGTCTTATTGGGTAAAATTCTGGTACTATGGAAACAGAATAAGCCTGAACTGTCATTATTTTTATTTTTACTTCTTGGCATGTATTTGCTGCTTGCTTTCCCATGCAGTTTGCCAGCAATTTTTTTTTTTTTTTGCATGACTGTCAGCAATATGGAGGATGCAAGAGACTTCAATTGCCTTTGCCTTCCTTTCAGAAATTCATGAAACACATTTCACATCCTTGCAGAGAAGACCTTTCTGTCTCTAAACAGGAATTGGAGGAGGTGAAATAGAGTGGGAACCACAGTTCTTTTCCTTCCCTTTCTCAGATACAGAGCACTCCTTTATTGGTTCTCCTACAGGATGCATTCCCCAAGGAGAACTCTCCCTTCTCTACTGCAGTGAGGGCCAGCTGCTCCCTCAGGGAGGAGGATGCCAAGGGTGGTCAGAACTGAGGCCAGACAATGACTTCACTGTCAGGGCAAAGTTGTACTGCACCTGAGCCAGGAAACCGTGGTGGGGTGGCAACAGGAACACGTGACAACCAAGGCAAAAGCAAAATATCAAAGCAAGTTGAAAGTCAGTCTGGAAAAGTCAGCAACAATTCGGTTGCAGGCCTGGGAAAAAGTACACCTACAGTGTATGTCAGTCAAGGAGTGGGTGCTCAGGCCTGAGCTTAAATGAGGCTCCTGAGCCCATGTGCCTTAGGGTGTGTGGAGGCCCCAGGTAGGACGGTTAAGGTCTTATTGGTGCCGTTAAGGCTAAGAGAGAATGTTGTAGCTGACAGTTCAATCTACATTTCTCCTGCTTTGTCCAGCCATTGAAATATTTTTTTTTCTGCCACCAAAACTGAACTTACACAGTGTCTCTACACTTCCCTACTTGTCCTCTACTTCTCAGCTCTGCTTTTGTTCACTGGTCTAAGACTTTTAATGCAAAGTGACAGCAAGAACAGTAAAACCTTGTTATAATGTCACTTGAGGTTTGGATAGAAAACAACATTTGTTTTAAGAAATCCATGACCTTGTAGCAATTTTGCTGTTGGCACTGTGCTGCATACCATGGCTACTTAGAGCTTCATAGCCCCAGCAAAGACATTTCTACTTCCTCAACCATTTCCTCAAGAAAGACTCAAGTATTCTCATATTTGTTGAAGGAATGAGGTTTGCAACACATAGCTGAACGCAACTGATACTCTCCAATAGTAGGCAGGAGTTCATGTGCACTCAATCAAAATCATATTAATAAATCATAGCCAAAGGGAGGAGGGGAAGAGGGCAGGACAGACAGGAAATAGGTATGTTGACATTTATTTGAAATGATTATTGCTGGAAAAGCATCCTGCTGGCTCTCCTACTTTGTTGGATAGTAATGCAAAGTCCCAGAGCACTAAGGAAAAGAGAAAAGCAGTGATATGAAAATCACAAGCAAAATAGGCAAGGAACAACATTATTAGGAACTGAACAATGGCAATGAGATATAAGCATATTAGCCCCTGTTTTGCTAGTGCTGACAGTGGGTGTTCAAAACAAGGCCTTGCAGTCTTCTATATAATCTCTAATAAAGTGATTTTTCCATATGATATGTAACTAATAGGTTAAGTTATGACCTAAGTATACAACTTGACTTTCAAATACCTGCATTTTTGCTTCTATAGTGCTACAGAAGAGAAAAATCTTAGAATTGAAACATGAAAGAAAAGGTGAATAGAACTAAATTTGTGTCATCTCCCTGGCCCCCCCCCCCCCCTTGCCTCCAACTCAGTACTAACTTCCAGAGGAAACACGGTCAATGACAGCCCAACTTAATTCCATGCCTTGTCTTCCAGTGGCAATGTAATCCTGACACTTGTAGGAAATTGTTTGGTCGTATGTTGGCTTTTTCAATTTATTGTCTTCTTATAAAAGAAGATTGCATCTTTGAAATTTGTTTATTACTGCTAAGTTCTAGTGCTATAGCATCTGGTCAACTTTCTTTTTCTTCACTTAGGAAGATTCTGCCTTATTTACATTTACCAGATTACCCCTCATCCCTACCAAAAAAATAATCAAGTATGTGTATACTTATGAGACACAATGTGCTATGCAGCTTAAAAATGTAAATCTTCATCACAAGTTTCTTTAGTTTTCTTGGGAAAAAAGCTTCCAAGTTTAGATGTACTTGAATAAACTTTACAGTTGAGGGTTAGTTGTCTAATCACAAAGCCTGTGGGCTTCTGTCATTATTTGAGGGTTTTGAAAGTATGGACGATATGTACTACGCCAAACCATAAAGTTTTCCACTGGCAATCACCTGTCAATAGTCCTTGCAAGCTATTAACTTAAGGTGGAATGTATCAGGACATATGTAAAGGTAAAATATTAATAGCAGGCACAGACCTGAGCTTATGAGAGGCAGAGTGCTGTGATGCACCTTAAGACAAACCATGCCATGTGACAGCATTTCCAACTGATGACTACTAGTAGGAAGAGCACATAAGGTAAATTGGCACTTGAGTTGGGCAAAGATTATAATTAGTCACTCATTCTAACTCTAGAAGTTGTGAATATCTGTAAAACTTACATATTTTGGTTTCATATGTTCCTGGCACTGAACCACACAGGAGTAAGTCATTCACCTCAGAAACTTGTATAGGCAAACTAATTTGCTAGATTGAAAAATGGCAGATATAAGAAATTTAAATAGCAGTAATTTTGATCCCAGCATAAAAACCTGTGAATTAAAGTCTTTTTATCAAACTGTGCAGTCACTGTACCTATCTAGAGGAAATGGAGCTGTATGGGATGTGTGCAGCAATCTGCTCATGCAGAATGCACAACTACGGGCTAAAAAAGAAATGTGATGATCACCTAAACTATGTCTGCCTTTTAGTGAGAATGAGGTCTGTTTGTATGACTGATGGCTTATGGCTGTTACCCTCCTTCAGGTAAAACATTTGCTGCAGGCAGGATTTCTGCAAAAACTTTAGGACTAAGCCTTGAAAAAGAATATGGTTTTTGTATGATTTCTTTATTTCTCTCTTTCTTTCTTTGAGCACACATAAAAGGGTCCACAGAGCAGTGGTGTACAAAGACAAAGCCAGGCTGAGTATTACATCTTACCAGTAATACACAAGTGTTAGTCAAATGGAGAGATGACAGTGGAATAAGGAAACAATTAAACTTCAATAAAAGAAAATAAGGAATAACATTCCAGTCAGATCTAATCACATTATGTATAGCATAACTTTCAAATTGGAAGTCCATAAAACCCAACCACACCTCAGCCAGTTTGTCTGGCATCCGTCCTGTATAATAAGCCAGAGGTTCCTCATGGCAGAACTCCAAGGCAGTTTGAAACCATGTCTGCACTGGGGATGGCACTCAGCCATGTTTCCAAAGAAGCAGAATATTTTTTCTGGTGGGAAAGGTCAGGCAGTACAGAGCCATGAGGGATGAGATTCCCTTTTTCGGCTTTTTCTCCATTCTTATTCTTTCAAATATATTTCTTTTAATAGTAAAATTAATTCACAAACAGAAAACTTGCCATGAAAGCGATGTTAAAGATCCACTTAGTTAGGCAAGAGGAAATCTAGAATGCAGGCAACCTGGCTTGTATCATTGTAAAACACAGCAAAGAATTTGATAGGTTGCTGGTTACCTGTCCCTTGTCCTGTAAGGCTCATCCCCAACAAACTTTTTAAACTTTCACTTAATACAGATAAAAGGAAAATAATGTAATAATAGATCCTCAATCCCATGTTCTATATTTGATGTGCAAGGAATGCATGAATATAGTAGTTAACTTACATTTATCTTCCATTTAAATAATAATCTTATTCATAATGCATAAATGGATTCCATATGCTACCAGACAAATCATTCCTAATTCTCATTATGGAAGCACATATGGGAACTGTGCTCACCCAGGGTAAAATCCTGGCTCCATTGAAGTCAATGGCAAATTTCCCACTAATTTTGCAAGGGCCAAGATTTCACCCTTGATGTTCAGCCACCCTAATAATACAAAGAGCCAATGTTGAGAAATAGCATCTTGTCCTCTTGTTCTCTATTCTCATATGTCAGATAAGTTTGAGCAAGAACTGAGATATTGCTGAATTAATTTAATTTATTTCTCTACATTTTCTAGCTTGCACCATGTTCTTTGATTAGGGTGAGAGGGATACAGATTTACAGTTATAGTAGCCACAGAGTTGTTTGTAAATCTTATCAGTGCCAGCTATCCCAGAGATTTTGCATGAAGAAGCAGAGGAGATCACTGGGAGATGACATAAGAACTAGTATGCACTGCAGAGGAAGGGCAATTCCGACCTTTCCAGCAGTAAGAAGGATGTCTTGGAGAAACTGGGTCTGTGGCATCTGCTGTCAAAGTCTACGGGCCATAGTTGGATATGGTCCAACAGAAAATTATGTTCAACCCATTGCTCATTCTATGTGGTCCACCCTTCAGATGTGTAGAAATTGGATTAAAGGCAGCTGAATTATTCTTGCAATCTGATTTCTTTCTCAGGGGCCATAACAGACTGCTCTGTAATGTGGCAGGAAATGCCTTCCTCATGTGGCTAAAATGCACACTGTGGGATGGATGCATGTCCAGTCATTTGTCATCAGTGCAAATGCTTGGGTCAAGTGATGAGCATTGTGCAGACAGTCCACACTGTTTGAAAGAACATACCTCTTGAGGCCCATGTGGAGCAGAGATAGAATCCTTGTGCTTTGGTTGCACTCAGTGAGAACCAGAATAAAGCTCAATTTCCTCTTAATTTCTGTGTTGGATTTACAGTATTCCAACATTCCCTCTCACACATAGACAAGGGATGCACATTGAGAGGAACTTTGTGAAATTTTTTTTGGTTTTATATTAAATTTTGAGTTAGATGGAGCTTAATATCAGCCATTCCAGAAGTGGATGGATGGTTTCCAAGACTGACCTTGATTCAAATTCAAGCATCCCTGAAATTCACACAACTTGAACCTCTGTAAGCTTTTTGCATATTGAGTGTTTTAAACATGTATGAGCAACACCTCCTTTTCTTGACAAAAATAATAAATAAGTAACTGACATTCTGGGTTACAGAAAAAAAAAAAGAAATATTTTATATAATATGTACACACTTTAAAAAGTGTTCCCAAATTAAGAATAAATATTGGTTTGAAATGAAAAATCAAATATGTCCAGTTAGAAACTATAAAGATGTTTTGAGTTTTCTGTTCTTTTTGGTCCCTTTTTTGGTCATGATATTGTCTGGTTCAACTAAGATTCTTGAAGCATTCTGGTGAAATTGTAGCTTTGACAAATCAACTTATGATTTGAATTTATGAAAACATGTCACTCAGCCTAATTACTTGTTAAGATCCATTGTTTTGGAGTCCTTTCACTAAAAAAAATTGCTCATTAGGCTAATCAGCCAAGTTCTTGGCTGGTGCAAATCTAAGCATCTCTACTAGTGTTCCTGGCAAGATCCCCGAAGTCATCACCATCACATCACTGTCTGCTGAAACAGACATTTTCCATGTGTAAGGACTATGAGATTAGGCACCATGTAATATGTGAGAAGCTGGTTAATAAAGAGCTGTAACAATAGATTATATTAATAACTTGAATTTTAGCTAATTTGTCTCTGCAAGGCATTATTCCTTTTTATTTTGTCTGCATTTTTATTTTCAGCACTAGGACATGACAGGTTGTGAATTATGATCTATTCATTCATACCTAGTTTCAACACAACTGGGTGTGAATTAATACTCCATAATTCATATAGTGGAGTGTCTTGTTACAATGATAAAATTTTATTAGAAAATGTTTTTTAATATTTATATTGTTAATTAAATGATTATGAGTCTCATAAATTCTGAACAATGAATTAGGTTGTATTAGGCACCATTCAGATTTCATCTGTTAGCCATTCAAGGTACACAAACTTCTCTATTATTTAATATATTACATAATAATATTGGGCCATGGGATTTTTCTTTAGTATGTGGAATTTCTTATTCAGTTGGACATTATCAGAAAATTTTCATTACTAATTTGTAAACATAAGAGTCAGTATGGATATAGTATTTAATTTCACAAATGTTAATTCATTGCATGTCACATGAGTTTGAGGGCATCAGAAATCTTGTCTGCTAAGTTTCCAAAAGCACTTCAATCTTCCATATATTGGATCTGCTTTGTGAAAGCACTTAAACATGTGCTTGAACTCAAATTGTGCTTCAGTGTGTCCTAAAGAGAGATCTTTAGTATTCTCAGGTATATAGAAACTGAAGATGAGATGAATAGTGGGAATTGTAATTCAAGATAGATGTGGATTACATGACATTATGAGGATAAAGATATCTAAATTCTGATCATTACTTATGAGATCAAAAGCATGCCATATGCATAAATGATATGAAAAGATGCATCAGACATAGTGAATTAGATAAGAAGATAACTTGGTCATTAGAAAAAATAAGTGACTGTCTTTGCATGATATAAACAGTAGCAAATAATTTATATCAATTCTGTATCTATGTAAATGTTATTTTTAAAAATTCTTGTACATTTTTCTAATTAGTTTCTATGAGAATTTAAATTTGAATTTAATTGTACAAGGTTGTAGATTAATTTAATGCCTGTAGAAGTTAAATTACTTTGAGTCAGGTAAAGTGAAGACCTGCAGAGATGTACCAATAATTCACCTCCTCCCCAGCCTCTTGACATTCTTTTGATTACAGAGGTGTAAGGGTCCAGTCCCAGGTGGAGATTCTCTGTGCAAGGAATGTCAGGCTGAGTTCTCTAAATCAGGGATTACGTGTGGCAGCATTCTGCCCCATCAGGTGTTAGTGTTGTGAGAATGCAGCCAGGGTTGCATACTGCTGCTTTTTTAATAATGGTTCACTCACAGAATTTCCATGCAAAATTGATTTTTGAACAGAATATAAGAATAGAATATGGAGCCTTAAAATGTCATTGAAAAATCTGTTTCTAATTTATTTTGTGTGTAAGAACTTACTGCTCCACTATAAATAATTTTACTGTATTTCTCACCATTAAACAACAATTTTTTGCATATTTGTTCAGCCTTCTTGCTGTGACATGCCACTGTGATCTGATAGATATTTAAAACCATACATGGGCTCTGTCTCTTTCATTGCCTTATTCAAATGGCAAGTGGAGATATCACTTTCATCACAGTGCAGGTGAGAGCTGTTAACGGTTCATTATCTAACGCAGAATGTCAACCAATGAATTGCAAATGTACTGTTTGGAGAAGAGCCACCATGCTTCTGTGGCTGCAAAGTTTGTTCTTCTTCCTTTTTAAGTTCTGAAAAAAAAGACTGTAAAGTACAGAGAGAAGATTCCTGGGGTTGAGGCCCAGGACAGGGGAATGGGAGAGCTTAATTTTCACTGTTTTGGTTCCAAAGCTTTCTTTGTGACTTGAATTATTTTACTAAGCACTTGATTTAACTTCCCATTCACTGACCCAAAATTTTGTCAATATAATTGCAAGTGTAACTTTACATGCCACCCTTAATGATGCCCCTAATTAATAATATGCATGTACACATAAGCTCTAGGAAATTTTAGCAGTTTTAAAAGTCTGAAGATATTTTTCTGCCTCATTTCTTTACGTCAAAAATAGACCTTAAAATACTGGTGGGGAAAAAATTGCTCTATTCACTAATGTGAATTTGCACAGATTCCACAAGATGCAAATGTGTGGCATTTTATTTTCAGTATCAGTGATTGAAGCTTTTCAGGTGCCAGAACCCCAAGGGTATGGCATCCTTACTTAATACAGTGTTTCTAGTACTAAAGAACTGAGGAGTAGCATTGCTTCAGCTTGTTTGTATAGCTGTTCACTCCTCTGCAGCTGGCCTGTGGCTTTTGACTTCACTCTATCTGACAAACCTGTCAGGATTATGGAATTCCAGAACCACTCCACATTAAAAGATCAAAGACATGGTCCTGCCAATTAAACCTAAGGATTTTATAGAGTATGAAAGAAAATTTGACAACCCTGTCTACCATTTGCTACTATTTGTATGACTTGGGAGATGGAGATTCCAAGAAGCAAATTTATTTATTAGTTTCTAAAGTGCTTCCAACAGAAGGGTTGAAATTTAATAACTTGGGAAAATATAGGAATTGGAGGAAAAGCTAGCTGGCTTTATACAGTACTTAACTGTAGGTTCTTGATCAGCTGAAGGAAGTTCTTTGCAATTTTGGATTAATAGAAGAACTTGAACTATGTATGGATTTCCAGTTATTCTTCAGTCAGGAACAGGCTTTAACACTTGATCTGAAAATAGTTCAGAAATAGATCAATCTGAAGCTCTGCTTCAAAATCTTCCTATTCTGGGTATGAGCACAAAAATTAGCAAGCCACTCCCAAAACAATTAAATACCTCTAAAAGTAGTGGCTTCTAACCAGAAGAACAATGCTTATCTCCCAGAAAATTTTTACTGCAGAAAACATTTCCTAGTAGGTTTTTTAACTTTTACTGTAATAATTTTGCACCTTACATGTAAACTCTTGGGTAATGACTGAGCAACAATCCAGACTCTTTGATTGCTCCGTCAGCTGATTATACTTTCCAATCATGGAAGTAATACTTCCAAATACTGCTAAAAGCAGTAAGCAGAAGTCTAGATTTTCCCCATTGGAGGTTTCTGCTGAGGTACAAATCTGGTGATGAGGAATGGCAGCTCCTTTCAAACAGGAAGTTGGGCTGTTGGATACAACTAACTAGTTAGTAATGAGTTTAGGAGAATTATGAGACAATACACGTCTGGCAGAATAGTTTGATGCGTAGCATTTCTCTAGGGAGATGTAGTCAAGTAGATAGATGTGAAGCCTATGAAGGTGACAAGGCTTGGAGATGGCAATATGTTAAGAGAGCTGGTAGTTGGAAGTCAAAACTAGTAGGTAGTTGAGAAGTAAGGATTCATAGCTAGTATATGTTCCATAAAGTAATATAAATTGCATAAAGACATGAAGATTGATAAAGTTTGTAGTCACTACCTTGATAAGCAAAGGCTGCATTGGAGCTGAATAAGAAAATGCATCAGTACATGAGGAGTTCCTCTGAAATGACCTCTATTAACCTGTCATCTGTGCTGCAATGTAATCCTTTCTCTGACACATGGGCCTGAACATTGAACTTAATTTCTGCTTCTTCATCAGCATTTAGTGCTAGTTAATAATGAAATAAGAGTGAGAATGCTACAATTTGGGGATAAATGTAATTTCACACTGCTAACAAAACCTGGAGGACTTGATAATCAGATGTTATGGCTCCATATTTTCTATAAACAGCTATGTCATGAAGATCTGTTTCTTGTGTTTCTGTAATAAATGCCATGAAGTGCTTAGAATGGTTGACTATATGAATCTGCTTTGCTGTATGAATGGTGTTTCTAGAGTAGGAACAAAAGTCTGAAACCTAGTAGGAAAAATATGGGCTATGGCTAGCTTCATGCATGTCTTGTCTATTAGAAGAAATAATTTGGTAGAACTTGGCAGATCCATTTTGCTACCTACAATATTTGACGAGCAAGAAAACCTCCAATGGCTAATCTTTCAAAAACTTTATTGTGCTTTCATGGTTTAAGGAAATTTTTAAGTTATCATTAGCATCAAAACCTACAGATGTTAGGTCCTTATCCTTTGTCTTAGATCAGAATTATCTGACTAACCAACATTAAAAATGCTTAAATTTGTGGCAAACACAATGAATCTTGAATATATTAAAGAAACAGACAGATGAACCATCTGGAAGCAAGTCGTAGATCTGAAATAACTATGCCAGTGGCACAATCCAAGTGTAACCCTTGGCATAATTTACACAGAACAACTGTATCACGAGCCAGAAACTATTAGTTTAGAATATCATTCCAATTACTGTGTAAATATTGATAGAGGAGTGGCACATACTTTAGAAATGTATCTACATCCTGCATTCCCTCTAGGGAAACCTCTGTATTCTGAATTTTCACTACTGTATTATTTTCCTGTTGTCTTTCCTACCCCTTTCTCATCTAAATGAACTGCAGTAGGTGTAGCTTTGCAACTACAGGTATCAATTTGTTAACTTTGAAATTACTGTTGATAACCAATACATACACATTATAGTGCATAATCGATTACACACACAAATGTTTAATATTATGTAAAATAGGGCAATTTTATATGTGGCGAAAATTTGCATATCATCAGTAAGTTGACCTTAGTTCTGCCATTCACCATTAAAGTTTCACACATAATTCATCAGCTTTTCTCTTTCTGCTATCACCTGAAAATATCTCACATTGTCACATAATCCCAGTGCAAACTACTCATGAAGGAAAATAGTAGATTTTACTATTAATTGACTAACTAATGCATTTCAGCTGGGTGAATTTTCCCATGGTACTGGAATGTTTTGGCAGCCTGCAATTTGGACTGCAGGTGGTGATCATGGAGCAACACAACTTAGATCTTGTACTCTTTGCATCTTTACATTGCTGGCAAAGGTGAGACCTCAGCAAACAATGCATCTCAGAGAATGTTTGAAGGGTATTTTGAATGGTGAATATATTGTAAACCTGGATGGAAGCTAGGTTGCATTATATATTAAAAAGTGACTGATTTAAACCCATAGCAAATGTATCTTGTAGGCTAGCATTAATTTGACTTGCTGAGTGGGTAGAATTTATGATATAATGCATTGCACCAGGCAAATAAAAACACCTTCCTTCAGTAATAACATTGAAGGCAGGCTCCATACTGGCAAGCCAAGCACCGTCTTCAAAGCTTTAGCTGTGTAATATCCATCTTACTGCTGTGGCACAGTGATGCAAAACCTTGCAAGTAACCCCATCAGGAAATGCCATTTTGCTATTTGATTTCAAGCATAGATTATTTTGATTTTTAAAAATTTCTACTCAGCATTTGTCTCTTCAACACCATTTCCAATTTTCCCATCACTTTCTCCTTCCCACCTTTCCATTGTTCTTAGCATTTTAGATTTTTACTCAAATCCATCAAATTACCATATTCCAGAAGGTTTTATCAACTTCTTCCTCACTTTTCTTCTTGTCTGACTTGGTTCTATAACACGTAACAGCAAGCAACATTGAAATACTTTTGCTAGTACTTACTAATACGTCATGCAAGCACAATTACAGCAAATATGGGCTCTGCTCTGGAAATCTTACAGCTTTAATTAGACTTGCTATTTTAATTAGATTTCCAGAACAAGCCTTGGAAATTGACATGGAGAAAAGGAAGAGATTTTCCACATTGGTAAGGGGGTTGGAAATAGAATCTATCTATATCTTTTGACGTATTATAGTACTTTGTCATTCCACTGGTACTTCTTTTGCTTCTACTCTTTCCATAAAGAAATTGGCCTAATTTTGGCTTTCAGGAAAAGATGACACGTTTATTGCAAAACCTCTTCTACAAAAGCAAGGGCTTGACTTACTGAAATGAAGCTCCATTCTGCTCAGAGCTGTACTCAAATTATGAAGTGTTTGTCTGAAATGTAACCTATTTTGTAGCTTGATCCTTCCTTTTCAATGGAAGTTTGAGAACACAGTTAAATAATCAGAATAAAATAAATCTGTTTCAGTCTGAGAAAATGGGTTGGATGATGATTTAAACAGGTAGATGAGATTTCCCTTCATTTGTGGGGAAGCTGTATGTGTATATCCAAAGATAAAAGATGTGTTGAGTAATCTTCACCTGCCCCTTTCTTTTTTTTTTTTTTTTTTTCAATTTCAGGATCACTTTTAGAGGCTGACAAGTGTTTGCTCTTTCCAAAATCTGTGGAAATTATGATCTGTGTATGTGTCTTCACCTGAGGTCAGCCAAAGGATTTTGCCATTGCTGAGATGGATTTTTTTAAAGCTCTAAATATTCCACATCCTATCAAATTCAAGAAAACTTATATCTTGCAAGAATGACCTAGAGCTTTGTGAATCAAAACAATGCGTCCCCTCACTAATAATGGAAAACTTTTGGGGTTTTGGCAGCTGAGTTTTGTTTGCTTGGCATTTTGACCCTGAACAATCTTAAGCCTAAACAATTACATCTATTCAAGTGAGCTAAACGAACATACTCAAGCAAATGAAGTTCCACAAATGCTTTAGAGTTTGCTGGCTAAATTTTTGAAAGATACGCTCTAGTTCAGCCACAAATTACTTGGCTAGACACTGGAATTGCTGGGTGAAATTCTGTGGTCTGTGTTTTGCAGCACTTCAGACTAGATGATCACAGCGGTCCCTTGTGACCTTGAAATATGTGGATTGGGTGTTAACCTATGTTAGCAGAGCCAGAGTGTGGAACATAGGAATGTGAGGTTTTAGCATATGAAAGCTTGTTCACTTTTTACTTTTACATTTAGCAAATCCCCTAATCAAAAGAAACAAGTTGTCTGGAAGCCCTAAAAACCTACTTCACAGTACTTAATCACTTTCCCAGTTAAGGGAAAAAATATCAGTTAATAGGGGGATTTTTCTAACTGCTTTTCTGAGATTTTCTCAGAATCTTCATATTGCAAATCCCTTAGGGGCTCCTAATGTTACAGAACCTGCATAGTCTTAGCTGTAGTGGTTACTTCTGAGGGACTTGTAACAAACATAGCATGTTTGAAATCAAACACATAGAATATTCCTAGGATTTTCCATCTTTAATTTATTACTATTTCTTGTTACAGATGGAGAAACCAAGATACTTTGTTTTTCATCAAAACAATTCTGTAATAGTGTTATTTCAAAGGAGAGGGTTTATGTTGCTTTTGCCAAGAGAAGGCGTATTCTGGAGTGTTTACTGGACAGGCTTCAGCAAGATTCTTTCTTTTTTCCCCGAGATGAAATGGCAAAAGGTGTTTTTTATTTTTTATTTTAGCATTTTAAAGCACAATGCTTAAAACTAAATGCATGGGACAACAGTTTCTTTTGGTCCCTTTTATTGTGCTGAACATTTAATTGCAAGGGAAGTGACATCTGTTGAGCTTCCAGTAGAAACTCAAGATACAGATATATATCAGCTTTTGTATTGACAACTATGCATGTAAAATGTAATTTCATATTTCTTGATAGTTGTGTATGTAAGCTTCCTTGTTATGTTGCTTATTTGTTTTCTGTAAGATGAAGTTTAGGAATATGTTTCAAAGGCAATTTCTGATTCTTTTGGCCATTCTGGTTTATGGATTTTGATGATGCCATTCTGGTACCTCATCAGGAAAAGTATAAGAGACCTCTTCACATCTTTGTTTCTTTCTCAGACTTTTAACTGCTGTTTCTACAAACTAGTCAGAGTTGAGAAGAATATCACTGGTGTTGAGAAGGCTGAAAGGGTAAAAGTCCATCTCTGTTACCCTGTTTTGAAATGAAGAGTAGAGTTACCTTCATTGTAAAGCACCAGAAGATTGACTGCTTTTCTTGCATGTGTGTTCAAGTCAAAAGTGTATTCTTCCTCAGCTGTAGCTACTGTGAGTTGTTAGGGTTTTTCTCTCTCTAAAATGAATTCAGAGCTAATTTTCTTTCTAGATAGTGAACAGGACTGAATACCACAAAAATAAAACTACTAGCATGTGGGTAGTTAAATTTATCCAGAAGTGGTATCTCTTGGTGCACCATTGGTGCTAGTTTCTAAAGCTGATACTGGTGTCTATCATGTCACACCAGCTCACAATGAAAATCAAAACCATTGTAAAGCTGTCTGTCTAAAGCACTTCTGATAGTTTGTATCTTTCAGTTGGAAGACTGGCTCACTTAAAGGCTGGACTTGATGTGGATCATATTTCTGCATCATGTTACTGCTTTTTCACATTTTACAATTTTTGTCAAGTAAATTTTGGTGAAAATAAAGTATTGCTGATGGTAGAGTGATATACAGAAAGATAAAAGGGACGAGGTGTTATATTTTTACCTACAGACTGTGGTAAGAAATGATAGATAGGTGAGCTCACGGTCTCCATGTTGTTTCACTGTAGCTCATCCCAATACAGGAATACTACGTCTTAGGCTACAAGAGTGCTCTCTAAATCAAGATGCTGTAGTCAAGAACATAAACCATGTACTTAGTGATCAGAACCACACAAAACTGCTTTAAAAGTGTGTCCTTGCACTCACTGAAGTCAATTTCTTCCTTGATCGTTTCAAGGCCCAATTCAAGATGCCAAAAAGGACTGTGCATAAATGGAACAATAACCTAAAATCTCAGCCTAGATATAGTTGTTAGTTCTGGTAGGAAAGAGATGGCATTAACCCTAAAATAGTGATAGAGTTTGGGGTTTTTTTCCTAGATTCCTTCATTCTATCCCATTTTCTGTATGGAGCCATTGTCATTGTAGCCACTTTTACACTACGTAGTGAATGGTACAACTTAGACGCATCAAATCTGCAGTAGAAAATGGTGTATAAAGTGAAACTCCACAGATTTCCACAAAACTGATAGTAGGAACTGTGATAGGTTGATGCTTCTGCTTAATGCACTTTGTTTCCACCATGTAATGGTTGATGTACTTGAACACTGTGTCAATTTTTAGCTGTAAAGTCCATTCACACACAAAAAGAATAAAATAAAAGGAGTAAAATCCCAAACTATAGGAGAGCTACCTTAATTAGAAATCAAACACAAAATTTTGATTTACACTGCTTTTTTTATAAAACAGTGGGGAAGTCATTGCACCATGATTTCTGCAATATGTTCAGTAACCATTTCTGCATTTTATTAACCACACTTTTTTTCAGAGTTTTCTTAGACACTTTCATGTAATTCATATGACTTTTCCATCAAACAGGAACCTGAATGTCTTCTGCAGCTCCAGTAGAAAATTCCCATTACCTTTAATCAATATTAGACTTGAAAGACACAATTTCTTTTTTTCTTCTCTTTGATAAGCAAAAAGAAAGGATTCCCGTTAGATTGCTACAACTGATCCTTCACTGACAAGGTAGTTCCATGTGTTCCACCTCCTTTTAGTTTGTCATTTCCAGTACTACATCTGCCTGTCCAGCGCTTTGTATTGTATATCAGCCAACCAGTTTCATCCGGGCCCCAATGTTGGCTAGACATTGAGATAGACAGGAAACAGGACAGCCTGAATCTAATTAAATAAAGATGGGGAAGCTGCTGGGGGTATCCTGGTGACATTAGACCCTGATCTTGGTGACCCTCTTAGGGGAAACAATGACAAGTTAAATGAGAATTGTGAAAAACTGAGAATCTTACTATCCTCCTAAATTATCTGTTCATTTTCTCTTCATTCTCTTCAGCTTTTTCATTTAGATCTTGCTGAGCTTAGGGGCTTCTCCCTCTCTTTTTGGAAGCAAGAAAGGAATTTTCTCAATTCCCAGTGAATTTGCCTACTTAACATCCCTGATAGTTGGATCCTAATTTCCCACTGATGTTCTATAAGAGCAATGTAATTAACTGCATTATCTCTGCATAGGGGTTATATAAATCTACTTGGGAAAAGAAGATTCAATAAGGGGATAATTTCCTTCTTTGATATGTCTGACTCCTATTGATTTGAATGAAAACGTATGTGCATCAGGCACAATTTACACAGAGACCTTACTAAAATCTCTAAGTTGGCCTACCCAGGTCAACCTTAGGTGAAAGAATGGGAGACAAACTTTGCTTACCATAAAGATGTCATTTTGCAGATAGCTGGGAATTACAGGAAAATAAGTGTTTTTTAAAGTACATCATGGTAACAGATAGGCTCATTCTGCAAATACTTGTGAATTAATACAGTTAGACAAATCAGATACAGTAAATTCTTTATTATTGTAAACAACACAAAGAGTTTTCTTTCATTACCATATTCGAAGTATAATAGAAAATTACCATAGGAGCAAAAGTAGTGACAAATCATAGTCTATTGTATGTGATTTCTAAAATTAAGCAGCAAGTAACCTCTACAGTCTGCAGTGCTTCAGAAGAGGTAAAGAAGTATTCTTAAAGTAGCGTCATTCTCTTGACAGCTTCAGCATTATTACTCATCAAATATTCTTATATAATCCTGAGACTGGCCATATTTGCCATTTAACACAGGAAAAAAAAAATAAAAATCATACCTTATCTGTTTTCATAAAGGAAAGCAGGGTGACATGAAAACTTTCTTCATCCACTCTGCAATGAGAGAGTGCCCTGATTGAAGGGATTGTGCATGAGAGGTGTAAAACAGCTCTAGTGACATTTCTGGAGCACATGCATTTTATGGAGGCTTTTCTGTGTCACTGCTGATAGAACTGGAAGAGGAGCCCATCATGCTACTGCACACAACAGTGATGTGCCTTACTGCTCAGCGCTGGGAACAGCCTCTGCTGTTTGCTGCTTCTACACTGTTTGCTCTCCTGCAATATTCACCTTATCTGCTGGACCAATGAGACCATTAATGGAAACCCTGTAGTACGCCATCAGAGCTCCACTTCTTGATCAATAGTTATTTTCTTCTGAGAGGTCAGAGCTTGGCTAATATAACTGAATAATTTTATTGATAGATAACATAACAATGAAAAATAAAGTTTAAAATAGAAGATGAATGAATTCAGCACTTTCTTCAGGTATGAATATTATTATTTGAAAATTTTAATAGCCGGTGGAACGCTGAAAGGGCAGACAACAAAAGCATTGAATAATTGTCCTCAGACTATAATCAGACTTCCATTATTGACCTCTGCTAATATTCTACTGTAACTGTCTGCTAAATTGGTTCCTTGGGGCTTGAAATATACAGTGATGTTATGAGTTCCTATTGTAAATTGCCACACAGAAAAGTAGCAAGTCTCTGAAATAGTGCTGGTCCTAGTTTGATCAATACTCAATTCTAAGCAGTGCAAGAGGCAACTGTTGCCATAGAAACATTGATGTCACTGAGGTTGAACAGTGGCTCTTACAACAAATCATTTCCTTTGAGCAGTTGTAATTGACTATATGTACAGTTTGCTGTCACCTGAGACTATTTACATCAAGCCAGTAACAGAGCTGCATTAGTTATTCTGGGAGTAAGAGGGTTAGCTCTTCTTTTTGTGACCTTACAAATACCTAGGAGGATATTGCCATGGCAACCAGCGATATAATAGAATGAACATTAAGGTAGATACATAATGCAGTGGTATTCTTTCGGAGCATGAGAGGTAGTTTTAATAAACTTTATCTAGCCATTGCATAATATAAACATTACATCAGCTATATCTCTGTCACAACTTTTGACTTCAGAAATGCTACCTTTGGCATAGATAAAAGAAAGAATTTTGGAAACTGTCTGCAGAACTTTGATGCTGCCCATTTTATACTGAGTTGTTACAGAAACATATTTTTACAGGATTAGGGAACGAGTTTAGGATGGAGAGTCTTTCTCTGCTTTCAGATGTAATGGTATGTGTTTATCTGTGGGTAGTGCTCATTTCAGAGTTTGACTGAATTGTCAAGGTCCATTTTCTCCATTAGCTAGGTATTATTTACATTTGGGGTTTTTTTAAACACAAAGTCAGGTGCTTAAATACCTTTGTGCCCTCATGACACAATCTTTTACCTCCATGGAGGTTTTAAGGTAGGCACCGTGTAAACTCCCTTAGTGCTTTCCCTGTTGCATCTGCCTTTGTTTTCTGAACAATTTTTCTGTAGCCAGTGGAACATCATCATGCCCTGCAATGCCTGTTAGTTCCATGGAAGGCTGAGATCAGGTTGTAAAGCACCTGCAATGTACAGCAGTGCTCAAGCAGTTAAAAGGAAAATCTCAGTAACGTCTAACTTAGAAGATCTGTAAATGCAAATTGATGACCTGCCATGAAAATACCAATTATAGTACTTTAAAAAGGACTGGTATCTGATGTGATAACATAATTACCCCAAATGACTACATTCTGTAGTGTAAATATAAATTTAGTAACTTGTCAGTCACATAGACTAACATTCTATGGTACACCAGTAAGAAAAATATTGTGCATCTACAAGCTACCGATTTTCAGATGTAAATAGCTACCCTTAATATGCCTATAATTGCATGTATATACACTGTTTTCATGTTTTATACTGCAAAACTATGATTGCTTATTCTAATGGTATAATATATAGGCTTAATGGCCTCATATACTTGTAACTATTGAGGAAATAGATTATGTTATGTGGGTTTTTAAAATAAAATTTCTGAATAAAACAGCAGCAACAATGCAAAAGGCAAGACCTCTTTTTAAAAGTAACATATAAAAAGGATACGTTGAAAAAAAAAGGTTATTTTTATATTTAGGACATATCTAAGGAGAGATGAAAATCTCCTTAGTCTACCCAGAAAGCATTTCAGGCTTTCTTAGATGTTTTTCTGAATTTTTTTTTTACAGCTTGCAGTTATGGACAAAATCCAGGGGAATTCTACTATTGGTACAGCAATTTTTATGCTAGAATGGTTCAGAAAGATATTAGGCCACCTGTGTCTTCAGGTGAAAGAAATGTGACATTTTCTGCTATTTAGAAATACACTTTGTGGGAATGTATTTTTGAAATGTAACATGAAATCACAGCTGCATAATATACAGTATATAAAAGTAACTGAAAATAAAGTATATGCTGACATTTTGATTTAGGTGCAATAAAAATTAATTTACAGGGAAGTATTGAGGATGCTGAAAGGATTCTTTCTTTGCTTCAGTTTCAAATACAGGCTTCTTTCCCTACCCCACCTCTTTTTTCTAAGGAAAGCTGTATAACTTTTCTGGGGTAAAGAGAATGATCTATAATGTTATATCATTTTTGTGATCCTGTCACACAGATGACTGAAAAAGAAAATAGCCTTATTGATACATTTTAAAAATCCTCCACTAGAATACAAATGCAAACATTTTTTTTAGTTCAGAGACTGTACAGAGGAAGGTCTGGCAGTGAATCTGTTCTCTATTTCTGGGTGACCGTTGAGATGTTATTTGGTTCTGGTCTAATTCATGTTTTGGGTTGAGCAGAGTGTTCTGTGGTTTTGTTTTGCTTCTGCTATGGTAATTGCTGTTAGCAAGCAGATAACCTGCTGCTTGCTGAGATGAGACAGTCCTTTCTGAAATGTTTATCACTGGTTTTGAATAGTTTTGAGGAAAACTTGAATACAAATTGGAGATGAGATCGAGATGGCATTTGTGTTTGGACATTCCAATACTGTGGAAATACTTGAATTCTGAAAAGTATTGTCAGTATGAACTATAAACACTGTGGCAGCAGCATGAGGCACGAAGGAGATCAGAGAACTATTTATGTAACAGACATACAGAATGAAAATATCACTATTTTGGTGATAGTGAAAAGCTGCGTGTCCTTTGTGTAGTCAGAGCAACACAGCAGTGAGGACAAGTTAAAAATATGGGGTGCTGAGAGGTAGGCAGAGAAATGGACATACAGAAGCACAGCAGCACAAGTACAGAAGGGCTGAGATTCTGCTGTCATTACAGATATCCTTCTGTACCCTTCATGATTCACTGGCAGCGAAATGCAGATGCAGTACTGATAGCCTCTCTGCTGAAGTGCAGGCTTTGGGACAGGAAGAAGTATTTTATACATTAGATGTGCTAATGCAGGCCAGGACTGCGAGCTGTGAAACCAGTATAGCCAAGGGACAAATC
Organism: Megaceryle maxima; assembly: GCA_024605025.1. NCBI lineage: Eukaryota > Metazoa > Chordata > Aves > Coraciiformes > Cerylidae > Megaceryle > Megaceryle maxima. The sequence goes on along the minus strand of JANHGN010003921.1, from coordinate 67,778 downwards.
TTAAAGCTTGATGAGCTCTACAAATGTGTGTGTGAAATACTCAGCAGAAAGTCTTAGGTTGCCAGTAGTCTTTGGCCAGCATCATATATAAACTTTCCATGACCCACAAAGATAGCTATGCTCAGTGAGAATGTCAAAGAGGTTGAAACTGAGGGTAGGATTCTCAGGAGATGGAGGCCTAGAGAAGGAAAGCTAAATTCTCAAAAATGGATCTTACAGTCTGTTTACTGAATTCCCACAGGTCAAGTAAAATGAACCCAAACTGAACTTTATTCAGCACTGTGTCCTCCATTTTGGAACAGGAATGCAGCAGATCAGTTTTTTTCCTGTCCTTCTTGTGGCTCTTTTTGCAGTGGTTACGCTTCATTGCAACAACTGTGTCTTACTGGCTGCTCTGTTAACTGCTGCAAATGGAACACACTTGACCCAGTATTTTGTCTTTAAGGAGTTTTGGAAAGGTCTTATGGAAAGAAATTAAATTTTTTCCTAGATGTGAATGCAATAGAAAGTTAGCAAGGAATTCTTTTTTGGCTCTGGATTTTCTTTATGGCCTGGAATTCTGAAAGCTGCTGTTTCCTCTCCTCATCCCCTTCCCTCCCCTTGAGTAACTTCTCTGAATTCAGTGTCAGTTACTCTTGATCAGCATTGCTATTAAGTCAGGTCAGAATCAGCTCCATTGTCTCCAGTGGAATTTTCCTTTCAAGTTTTGGCACCTTGTCCTTCCTGGTATTGCTGTTACATTTAAATTTTGATTTGTTTGTCAGAAATGCAGCCACGCAGAGTTCTGGTATTACTATAGTTATGCTCTTGGTTACAATACAAACTACTAAAAACTTTGTCTTAGAAAAAAAAAAACCCAACCAGTTAGAGAGATCAGCTCCTTCTGTTAAGGATCTCATATAAATGTCTATATCCTGGAGAAAGAAGCAGCATTAAATTTCTTTCCTAATGCTGGTCAAAAGTATGCAGATTTCTTGATTGCCATGAATATTTTTTTTCTTATTTTTCAGAAAGTTTTTCTTAGACTGGCAAAAGCTGGCCCAAAAAATAACTACTTTTGAGAAAGATGGAAAAAGTTCTACATTGCACGCTGAATGTCTGATAAATCAATTAGTCACCCCCTGGAGGGTTAAAGATAACTATATCCAACCTGTCATTAGCTATGGTGTGTTTTATGCAAGAGACTTCTCTTTTAGTAGCTTCAGCAGCATGAATATGTTTGATCTCTAAATTGTGTAACTATAGTAGCAGTAATCCTTAGTGTATATACAAAACTATTAACGGGCATGGTTTATTTTTCCTATAAGGGGTAGGGTTTTGTCAGTAGAACTGGGGATCATGCTTACAGTACACACAGTGACATAGTTTCATAGTCCTGTAGTGGTAAAACCCTCCTGTGAGGGATCCATCTATCCTCCCATCTAGGAGGTCTGAGGTTAGGAATTCTTGTGTCATGATTTATTCTGTGATTTAACACTCTGATGTGAGGGGACACTTTTAACACAGGGGACACTTTTACCAACTTTCTGTTACCAGTTGCCTACCGTGACAGATGAAGTGGGATTGACTCAACTTGCAAGCACTGCAGAGATCTTTCCCACCCTTTAATTCTGGTATTTCCAATAGATGCTTGCTTTATGCCAGGAACTTTAGGTGACTGAGTTCCCTTTGAACTTCTAGCTTCTTCCTTCTCAGTATGACTCTCGGGCTGGGCTGAGATGTCTTCTCTGTGTTCTAACAGCTGGTTTTTACTTCTCTCTCTGCTCTCTCTAGTCAGGTGTAAGACTTTCCCCTTTCCTGGGGCTTCAGGTATAATGGGACTGAAAAAATCAAAGGCTTTCCTGTATAACAGTGCCCAAAAAGTAACAGAAAGCAAAGGCATGAGAGAGTGTAAAAGATTTTTTCACAGGAGATATAGTTCTGGAAGTTATAGACAGGGCTGTGTGACAACTCTTTGTATAGGTTACAAGTAGAAATCTCATGACAAATCAGACAGTTACCTTTTGGGAACAAGAGAAAAAAAACAGAAATTTCTCCAGAATCAGAAAAAAGTCTTCCTCTTTCTCTACTCTTTCTAAAGAATTAATTTGACATTGATAATGATTTGGGATTTGCAAGTATCATAGATGCATGTTTAGAAGAGCAGATCTACAGTGGTATGAGACTGCCATCCAGCTGGCTGTCACTGTTGGGTGGGTGTCCACAGCCATCAGTGGCTCGAGGATGTCTGTGTGAGGCAAGAGTGAGGGAAAGAAGGAAGGGAATCTGAGAGAGGATGCTGTTCTGTCTGAGAAAGCTCTGTCAGCACAACAATTTGTTTTAATACTGTCTTAAGAATTCTTAGTGTGTGCTAAGATACCCACATGCTTTTCCATGATTGAATCCTTCATTACTGTGACCCTGATAGTCAGAGCAGCTGCATGTCTTGCCCTGAACCTCTATTCATCATACCATCTGTTTCAGGGCTACAGTCTTCTGGAAAAGAGCTGTGTTAATCTGCCCCTGACCATACACCTGACACTAGAGAAAATTTTTGTGGCCTGGATATTGCCGAGAAAAGATTCCGCTGGGTCTGTGCCATTCTTCTGGGCTGTGCCTTTGAACAGTAGGGGAGCCATGTGTGTCCTCTGTGTCTAGGATGCTGAGCACCGCTAGGTGCTCTCACCCATTTTCATGAGGGAGTAATGACTGTTTCATCTATTCCTGATGTGCTGAGACCAGAAGGATGGGGGCAAGCAGGGCAGAAGTGATGTCTTGGGCCTCAGAGCCTCAGTCAGGCATTCTGGTCCACTCTGGTTCCCATCACTGCCTGATGGGCAGAGCTCGGTATCTATGTCCTAGTGCCTCCCCTCAGTCAGTGCCGTTTCCCGAGCCCTTCTGTCATGCTGCCTGCACAGAGGCAGAGAGCATGGATTCAAGGTCTTTTACAGAAGGAAGTAATGACAGCTATGATGAATGAGTAAGAAGTTGTGAAGAAGCAAGAATCAGGAGGGGATGTGAGGAGGCAATGATGGGAATAGCTCCAGACTATCTTGCAGGCCTGGGGCTGCCTACCTGTCTAGGGCAAGGTGAAAGGCGGGCACTTTTTTAGAGCTGGGACTTAACTGTCCACAGCACAACATACTAGCTAGGGGGGGAGATTGGTTGGTTGACATCTGCTTGGACATTGGCTGTCTAATACAGAGGTAATTTCTTTGGTCTTTAGTATAGGTATGTCCTACACTAAACTCAGACAGAAATCCAGTGGCAAAAAAACCCAAATAATGCAGACAGTCTTTATGTTTTGGTTTTTTTGTTTTTTTTTTTTTTTAGAGTACCTTATCACAGCATTTGCTTTATGTCTTTATTAAGACATTATAGGAGTCCTCTTTTCCATTCTTATCAATGTCATTTCCCTTCCACTTTTTTTTTCAAAAGGGTTTCCTTGACATTCTAGTTTTGGGTAGCTGTCAGTCAATCTACTGTGGTGATGAAATATATAAGTACTTTTTCTATAAAACAGTATTAAACATTTTTATTGGCACTGGCCATTTAATGAGTTAACCTTTTCCAATACTCCAATATAATCTGTTGTTTGGCAAAGGATGATAAATTAATCTTCAAATTATTTCTATGCAGTTAAGATTAATTTTATAATGCCTTTTTTTTTTTTTGGTTTAAGTATGTATATCTCTGAGTATGCTATCCTTTTAGTGGGGCTATATAACAGCTTCTATGTCTATACTTAAGCAAACCTTTCCATTCGCAAAATAGGAAATGCTGACCTCAAAACAGTATGAGTTATGGATTTCTTTTCATGGCAATACATGATTGACTTTACTCAGGGTGTGGGACGACAATACAACAGAAACTATAATGAAGAAAGTGCACTCCATTTGTCCTTCATGCAGACAAGTGTGGAGTTCCTATAGTATTACATATTGCATCTACCTTGGTATCAATATAAGATTATTAGTACACAATAGTATTAAAGTTCTTAACGATTAACGTAATTAACAAGCAATAAAGATTTTTCTGTTACTGGAAATGCTTTTAGATGCCATTATGGTCTCCTCCATTGTGTATCTCATATATAAGTCTGTTCTTTCCTTTAGCTGGAAGCTTCCTTCCCTTGCAAAAAGTAGAGGGGGCCGGACAGTTCATCTGACATAAAGCACCTCTGGGCCGGAATACTTATGTAAAGGAAGGAACTTGCTCACTTAAGAAAGTGGTGGGACCTGCTACCTCCTTTTCTGGCTATGCTTATGCTATCATTAAATAACATAAATAATAATAATAAATTATTAATAGAAAATTATGCTTAGCACTTACATATGCAATTTATTACCAAAAGGTAGAGTTAGGTCTTATTTGCTCAGTACAGTAGGCCATGTTCTCAGCATTTAAGTTTGATTCTTGTTAAGAATCAGACTGGCCTATTACTGTAGTTTAGAAATTGCCTCCAAAAGCACAAAACAAGAGGTTAGAATAGGTACTATGCTTGTCATTTAATCTGATGTCTAGATTGGCACCATGCATGTTGCAGGGAAAAACTGCACTGTGGTACTGTCAGAAAAGATCTTCAGAGAGTAGATATGTGAAGGTCTGTGTTAGAAGGCAGAGTAGATCTGGGTAAATTCAGGTTTCCTTATCTGTGGTTTATTATAGAGGTGTTTTCTGTTTAGAGGACTGAATATGAACTATTTCAAAAGGGAGTGACTTTAGTTAGAACGATAGTCTTACATTAGTGGTGGAAAGAGCAAGCCTGTTGTAAGGACGGTAGCGAAGTCGTAGTAGTATAAATGTTTTAGCAAGATGGAGGTAGCTCTGTGGATGTTGAAGCATTTGCTCAGCTGGGCTACACCCCATTAAAGATGCAACTCAGACAAAGCTCCTGCTTAATCATTCCTGGGCAAACTGGGCAGCCATACATTCCCAGTGTTAAAATATTGCACTGTTGATCTGGTTTGGTGGTATGCATGGCTTTAGAACAGCCATGACCCTAGCTTAGCTTTTGATGCTTTGAGAAAAGTTATGTGTTGGAAAGTATGGTTGGACCCGCATCACAGGCTCAGTAATAAATGATGCAGGTATATTTGCACAAAAGAAACCCTGTTCTTTCTGCGACTAGGATGAGATATGCTGCTTTGCAGTGGAGAACCTGACTGATGTAGAGTAAAGCTTAACACATACCTAATTACAGAGCAGACTTCCCTTTTCTGATATCCAGGGACATTAATTAAAGAAAGAAATTTATTACAACCTGCTCCATTATCTCCAGTCACCTTTACACAGATGAAGACTAAATTCTCTCTCTGACAGAATTCTGCACACAGAACTACAGCAGTTTGGCAGAGACTTTCTACATTATGTAGGCAAGCAAAACAGGATTTAAGAGAAGTGGTCCACTCAGTAGACCTACTATATAAATCATATTTCTTCAGCTACTGTCTGTTTCTCGGAGTTGTTTAGACTGTGAACCCTGAGTTAACACCTCTTTTGGAAAAAGGTATTGGCTCCTGGTCAAGCATCTTGGCAGAGACATTCAGAACAGGTGACATATTTGTGCAACTGGCACAGGCACCAGGCTCATGTTGAATGCTTTCCAACACATTGTGTGCATGGCACAGGTGTTGCAGGCTGATGCTTTTGAACTTGGTTGTGTCACTCCAATCTGCCTAACCCATTAGTGGGATTACTTTGTTCTCTAGATGTGGAGGGAGCTACTAATTTCCAGATGTGGAGGCTAGTTTCTGGGTTTGTATGATGAATTGACAGTAGCTCCAGAGCAGAAACAAGTGTCATTCTTGGGAAGGTAACTGTACTGAACACCTCCCAGGTTGCAGCACAGCAATTCAGTGTGGGAAAAGAGGTGTGAGAACAAAAGCAGCCATGCTGGGAGCCTTCCTGTGTAGCTGGTGACAAGGAATACAAACTCACCTCTATGGGAGTACCTGGAGCTGCTCATTATCCTTATACTTCCAGCATGGACTAGTGCTCCTAGGGGGCACAGACACTTGCTGATGTATCAATCTGCCCTGACATCCAATTTCTATAGAAGCTATGTTCAGTGCTTACTGCAAGTTCTTCTGAATCCTTCCTGCAGCAGTCACAAGCCTGCCTTGTGCATCCTCATTCTCTTTTGGATAGATAGTGGGAGATTTTCAGGTCCATGCTAGTTCACTTGGTGTAATTCAATTAAGAAAACACCATGTAAGACTTCCATGTTTTTCCCAAGTTCAGCACTGGAAGGGTTCAGGGCTTGCCAGGAGGTGCATGTCTGTCAGACGGCATTTGCCTGTCCTGCTTCATTGTTTGTGTTATGTGTTCAATGTTGTAGTCCATTCAGGGAAGAGTGCTTCATGCTTACACAGAAAGCACAAGGGCAATTGCATCAAGTTGTCTCTGTAAGAGCAAACATCAGTGCTTCCCTTTCTCCTCTTTGCCTAGATGATGCCCAAAGACTACATGGTATAGTCTTCTTTAGGGATTGAGTCCATCTCCCTTCTCTTTGCTTAGGCAGAGATGTCCAGAAACAACCTCCCTGGTTCTTAACTTGTACTCACTCCTGTGTGTGCATGGGGCAACTAGAAGCAAAGGAAGCAGGCTTCTCTCAGATGGCCTCCACATCCTTAAATTCATTGCCTAGGAGTGTCATATGCCATCTTCCTTCCCTGCAGCAGCTTGGAGCTGTCATCTTCCCTAGCCCCAATCTTTGGCTTCACTGTTGTAGGCCTCCTTTTACTATTTATCATCCTGTGCCAATCCCAGTTCCTCCTGTATCTCTGCTGGGACATCTGGGTATAGCAGACCTTAGCAATCATGTCTGTGGGGCAGATTGCTGAAAGCATGAGACCATGTGTTGTTGGCTAAATAGATAGAAGGTCATTGCCTCATCTCTGGCCCAGATGCCAGCTCTGAAGATAGCTACTGCTGGGACAATGCAAGCACCTTACAGTAGCTTCTGTCTTAATATGGCCATCTGTGTGATCTCAGCTGTAATGCCTTTAAAACAGCAGTGGAGACGGGAGCTAGTGCTTCACAAAGCGTAAAGACACAGTGGAACCATTAGGCCACGAAATTTTCTGGAATAGGTGCTGGGATTGAAATCAGCATCATACAGCCTGTGCGAGTGGTCATCTTTCAGTATGGGTGCAGGGTTTGCGAACTCTTCACACAGTTGCCCCATATTCCTACAAAAGACAAGCAGTACATCTTCCCTGATGAAAAGGGACTTCTGGATGATTCTTTCTGTACCAGTATTTGCTGTGATGGATAGCAGATTGATTATAGTCATGCGCAGGTGCTCTGTCTATAAGAGAGTGGGTTTTCCCCTCAACTTACTAGTGTTACAGGGAGCTTGCTTTATTAGGTCATTCCTAGTTCATCTAATGAATTTTCAGCTTTCAGAGCTGAGATATATTTCACACTGAAGGGCAAGGAGAATAGTTTTTAAAATTGCAGAAGAAGTAAATAATTCTGAGCAGTGTTGAACCCTGCTGCCTAGCCCTGTGCTTCATAGATAATTGTTCATTGATCTGTCTGGTGGGAAGGAACTTCTGGATCTCTTATATCAACATCCTGTTGATTCTGGGATTTTGGATTATTTCCCCGTCTCTCTTCTCTCTCCCTCACTGTATATTTTTTAGATTTCTATTTTTGAAAGAATGCCAAATAGCAGGCTAAACAGGTCAAGTACTGTAGGAGAGGAGGAACGTGGATGGAAACTTAAAATGAACACAGGTAAAGAGCCTTGAGGAAAAGAAAAAGCATCTTGCAGTCTCCTTTCAGCTACAGCATATTTAGGATAGGTGACTGATGGCATAACTAGGGAGTAGACAGGATTATTGTGCTTATGTAGTGGCATTTTGTGCAAGTGTGCAGTGATATATTGGAAAGGGACTGTAAAGTACCTGAAACTGGACAATTGTAATTACTTTAGGCAAGTTTCTTCCTCAGCCAAAGCTTTTCTCCTGTTCCAAAACACAATGTTGTCTTCTTGCTTTATGCTCAATAGAATTATGCTTTTACCATTCTTTCTGAGAGGACAAGTAGGATGCCTAAGAGCTTTGTCTAATCATTTAGTTAATGATCCTGGTCTGTAATCTCTGTTCAATTTCTTAATTCAGTTTAGATTACTCTGATAGTCCTTTCTGGCCATTGGCTTTGATAGAAGTGATACTCTGCATCCCCTGAAGAAGGAAGGTCATAGTTAAGATCTGAATTTATTAACAGTGTTTTGCCTCAGTGTTGGGCATTCAAACCAAATATTATTCTTTAGTTTATATTAGCGTATCTTTAATTGTGCCCCAGATTTCACATGTATATTTTGTGGATCAAAATATTATAAAACCTACAGTTTGTAGCACAACAGTGTATCCAGTTACCTTACTTGTAGGGAGGGAGGAAATTTTAGTGCTCCATGTAGGAATCATTATGGGTCTGTGTAACCATTCTGCAAAAAGCCCTCCAACCCTCCCACCTGAGGTATTTAAAACATGTGGATCCATAACACACTGGAGAGTTTATGGTGTAAAGCTCTTAGAAAAACAGGAGAAGCCTGTGGGCAGATGCAGGAACTACACTGCATTGCTATTCCTCCAAACTGGAGAGAGAGCCTCATGTCTTTGATGCTTACCTATCTTCTTATGTATTTGAATATGCAGGGCCAGAAGTATCTTCTCTTTATGTGAAGAACTTTATATGTCTAGATGCTTCAGTTTTAGGTGTTTAGATCTTCTTCTGCCACATCACTTGCTATATATTTTCTCCAGTATTTAAGTACATTACGTGCTGGCTTATTAACTACTAGTTTTCTACTCAAAGATATTCTGAGGAAGAGTATTGTGATATACTCATATTACGTTCTTCTGAAACTTTTTAGCAAATAAACAAAACCAAAATAGCTAGACAAGCATGAATGGAAGATTCCCCAGGTCCCTATTTCACCTCTCATTGAAAAGTCATTAAAGTTGTGGCTAGTCAGCAAATCCAAAATCTAGCACCTGTTTCCCAGATAAAAAACAGCTGCACTCTATGTGTATTATTTAACCCATCTGCAATTTGCATACCATATGCAGTACCAGTTGTTTAAGTTGCTTTGCTTAACGTGTTTTGCGTTATTAGGTTTTTATAATAGATGAAAGGTTGATGCAGTAGGGCAGAATTTGTAGTAAAACTTTGTGATATCAGTATCCTAAAGTCATGAGATTACATGAGGGTTGAATTTTTGATTTGCAGATGTTTTATTACTTTATTTTTCATTTAACTATGCAACCCCACACCCACCTTTTTTTTTTTTTTTTTTTTTTTGGTCTAAAAATGTATTTAATCTCAGCTTATTTCTTCATTGGCTTTATTTAAGTCATGACTTCATGAAGTGAAATGAAATCTTCTTGTTTTTCTTTCAAAATAATTTAAAAAAGACAAGCTCCCTGGGCAGGCCAGTCTTTTGGAATCTTTCTCATTTAATGCATGTGGGACATTCCTGTGATATGGGTTCATTTTCAATTTCGTTCTCTTCCTTTAAAACAGAACTGGCATGTAAAACCACTTCCTTTTTCTCTGAAAATTATTGTCCTCTGAAGTATCTGGAATTTTGAAACTGTAGTCACATAAAATCTTTCTTGTCTACTTTAAACCTAGTGGTATTTTCTGATGTCCTCTGTTTTGTTCACATACATTGACAAAGGTCCTATAAAAGTTTTTACAGCCTGTGAGGTAAGATCAGATTTACATGAGGTAAGATCAGCTCTGCTGCAGTCTAAAATGGTATGGAAATAAGGACAGTGCTAGAGAACTTAGATCTTAAGCCTCTATCAGAAAAGAGGAAAGGAGTGGAGTTCAATCTGAATTTCACACTTGATAGCACAGTGCTTGACATTCCTCATTATATGTAATATTATCTTCTGAATAAGTTTTGAAAAAGCTGTAAAAAGTACTTCTTATAAAATTAGTACGTTTATTTGAGAGGTTCAATTACAAAGGGTGAGTTGTGGGGCTAGTAGGATTTTAGTGCTTGGTAAACTTCAGTTCAGGCTTGGGTTCTGCTATAGATTTACTGTGTGTTTGTGGGCAAGTTGTTTACTAATCTTAGCTAATTTTCATACTGTAAAAATTAGAAATGGTAATACTTGTTTTCTCTTTACTCTTATCCATTATGGTCAAACTGGTGATACTCCATTACTTACTCTATATGTATGATGCAGCCATAACTTTAGTTTGTGGCTTGAAGTTATCTGTCAAAGTGTAGGAAAATAGAAGAAACTAATCTTGGAGATTCTGAATGTTTCCCAAGAGCTTCAATTCCATATCACTTCTGTGGAAATCAGTGTTATCTCACAAGATGAGGGCATAACTGATATTTAAGAGATCCACAGAAATTATACCACTGATGCAGTAATTATGATCTATGGATTCTTAGAAACTTCACATTGTGCTGGATTTTCCTTTTCTTTCCTGGTTTTAAATTATGTTGAACAACCATAAATCCTTTCCTGAAATCTATTTTGCATATAATGAATTTCTAAGTGATTATTGCAGAGCTGTTTGTCAGGAAGGAAGCAGATGATCTCTATAGTAGTAAGTTGCTTCATGTGCCAACTCTGGTGTTAAAATATTGGCTTGGTGATTCAGCATCATAAAACAAATTCCAGTTATTGATAGATAATGCATAATTGCTAGAGGTGTGTTTCAGTCAGTAACTTTTTGTAGTAGCATAAACTTACATAAGTTCATCTCTGAAGTTCCTCAGCTTAGACAAAAATAAACTCCATTTAAACATTTTGTTTCCAAAACCTTATCCTATTATAGTTTACAGAAAATCCCTCTAAAACCTTCATTAGGAGCAGCAATCAGTCAATGTCTATTGTAATTTTATTTTCACAAGAAAATAGTAGAAAAAAAATTTTCCAATTTAAAAGGCAGTTTCTATAGCATACAGTTTATTCTTGGTCTCCTTGTACAATTACAGAATAGTAACTTCTCCTATCACACTGGTGTTTTCTCAGAAAAGACGTTTGAGCTAAACAGAAGGGCAAAATAAGGTCACTAGCATTATATATCTACAGTGAGCCTTAAGAAAGGAGTCAGACTTACAGATGGAATAATAGTTTGCCTTGTCATGAGAGCACACATCTTCAAAAGGTTCCTGCTTTGCAAAAAATAAAGTAAAAACCATAAGGAATCACTTAAAGAGGCTGCATAAATAATTTGCCATTTGTGAGCAATATATGCAAAACGATAGGACTGCAAGGACTGTATTTGACAGAAAAGCTTCTACCCATTTAAACTGCCAGCCTGGTGTTTATTACCTGAATCACCTCCGGGAGTCTGATAAACACCTGTGATCTGCTGGTAATTCAGTAAAGGAAGCAGCACTCTGCATGACCTGCTTTTTTTCTCTCAAGCAGTCATGGTGTAACAAACAGTGTACAGTGATTTTGAACATGCAAAGAATATATTTAGGTAAGTTAAGGCTACTACTCTTGGTTTAATGCTTAACAAAGCTAACAGTAGAACGTAAGTGGTTTCACATCTCAATACGGTATACATAGAAATGGAAGGAGAGAGCAAAATACAATAGGAGCTAGTGGCACTTGGAGTGAGCAATTGAGTTATTTGTTTTAAGAATGAGAGTAAGTAGTAAAAGCCTTAAAGAGGAATAGGGGAAAAGCAGGGGGTTCTATTAACCTATACATTTTTAAAGTTACTACATGACCAGTAAAGTAATAATTTTCTGGAAAGCAATATTTAAATATATCCATCATCATTTAGATCTTGGACACATACTTAAATATTATTGATTATTTGCAATTGTGTGCATCCATGTGTAGGTATATTAAACAAAAAAGTAATGGTAGCATGTCAGTGATTAGAATAAAGTGCAAAAATGGAACTGGAGTTCCTAATTACTAGTTGTTTGGGGTTTTTTTAATTAAGAAAGCTACAAGCAAATTACAGACATCCAGTTTATGGCATTGCAATCTTACAGGCTTGCTCTCATGAATATGGTAATTTTTCATTTTATGCCCTCTTGAGATGTCTTGTTAAAAACATTTTATTGGTAATCCTAAAATTCAGTAAATTTGAAGCCCTTGGCACCCTGAAGATAGTTAAAGTTCTTCAAAAAATGTCAGCAATAAATATTTGACAAATATAAAGAATATGCACGTTTTTCCCAAGTGAGCAATATATTTTTTTTCCAGTTCTTATAGTCATGTGATGATACCGCAGTTTAGAATATAAGTGCATATTGATATTTTCTTCCAGAAACTGTGTGTTGCTTAGAGAGTGTGCCTCCCAGAGTTATTTTTGTGCAGACATCTGGAAGTGGTTACATACTTGCTGCAGCTTGCTGGCTAGTTTTGGACAGTCAGGTGTATGTATGAGCAAGTGGTCTTTATTTGGAGCAATTAAAATTCTAACATTCTCCTCTCTTGACATGCAATTACTAGGGCTCTGCTGTTCCCACTAATTGCTCTTGCTGGGGACATTGGTGAGGAGCCAATGATTTTGATGGGTAGTGGATTATCATTTTTACTCTGCTACCTGAGAAAAAAATCATTTGCAAAATCCCATGTGTAATTAGCAAGACTCATGATTAATTGTCCTGCAAAATTAGCTTCACTGTTGCTTTTATTTTACTGCTTCAAATATTAATTAATGTTAACTCCTTTCCTTCAGTTCTAGCTTCTGAATATTCAACGTGGCTTTGAAAAATTAGTCCGGGCTTCTACTTACATTAACATGCTGGAGCTTTGATTTCTGAATAAGTATTCTGATTTAAAAGATCACACTTGGGTCATAAATAATTTTTATAGGAGGACAAACAAAGCATCAAAGCATCATGGGAAGGCATTCATGCACTAACTGAAAGTAAATTGTTTCAGTAATGATTCATTCCCCCAGCGCTTTTGGGGAAACATCAGCAAATATGCAAAGCACTGCATTGTGTGGGGCAAAACAATTATATAATGACAGCAATCAATGTATATATTTTCAAATAAGCAGCACAGTGAAGGAGGTAAAAATGATGCTGGACTAATACCATTTTAGTACCAAATTGTCCTTTAAACTTTGAACAGTTGCAGTATCTACTTTCTGCATTTCTATGAATTGCAAGTTCTTATGTTTGGGGTAAGGTGGAAAATGCTGAGCCTCCGTACTTCAATGCTATTTGTCATAGTGGTCCCACAGCTCTCATGTGTTTAGTGCTATGACTATGACAGAGTCCAAAAGCACAGAAGGGACCTAGTGAAAACAGTTCTTGGGTCACTGGGATGCTGAGGGATTGAATTCACTGGATAGATCATTAAAACCAACAATAAGATGTCCTGAGACCCCTGAGAGCCTTGGTTTATGTTCTAACCATGTTTTTATTTTGCCAGGTTAGCTCACACAACTCCTCACAACAGAGCTCTTTTCCAAAAACTACTGATTCCTCCCAGTACAGCTGTGGCACTACCTGTAGAACACTCCTGCACTAGTTACAGGCTTAATTTTGCCCCTGCATCAGTTCTTGCTTTATTTGTTCTGTGTTTTCAGCATGCAGCTAGGGGAATTTCTCTGTAATTCATCAGAAGAGCCTTTGCCCTCCTAGGTTTTCTTCTTATTATGTAATAATGTCACTGCAATCTTGTCATAAAACTCACAGTTGAGCACTGGAGAGAACAGGAGGGGTGAAGGTGACAGCATGCTATATTGGGCAACATATTTGGCTTCATTATCAAACCTAACAGGAGAATCAAATATGGGAAATTTTGCCTCACTTACTCTTCTCCTTAAAGTGTACATCTCTTCTGACAGCTTTTGTCAGACTTTTGTAATGCAGTGCAAGACATGGAAAACTATAGCTATCTTTTATAGTTGTAGCTACTTCTGTAACTGAGGACTGATTTTGGCCTTGTATGCCTGTAAAGTGACATCACAGCCAGTTTGCCAGTTTTCTGTACAGCAGTTCTGTTCTGCACAGCTCTATATATTAAATAACCAAATAAATCACTTTCTCATTCTTTGAAAATGAGTGCTTGCCCCAAAGCTATGCTGTTAGTTACAGCACTGAGAATTCTGCTCTTTGTAGGAACTGCCTTTTGTCATGCCACCTTTTTCTGATGAGAGTGCTCATTCACCTGAGAGGGTATGTGTCACATGGAAAGTATTCCTCCATTAAACCACATGGTTAGATTTACTTGCTTTTGTGATCAAGTGAATAAGTTCGACTGTTTTTTCTAATATTGACCTAGGAGATCATTGACAGAAAAATAGTGTTACCTTTATAGCTGAAGTTAATTAAAAATCAGACCTGAATCCAACTCTTGTTTTTGTCCCACCATCCACAGATAGCGATTCCAGAATTCCTTACAAGCTCATTAAAGAGCTTGTGCCATCTTTCACAAAACTCTCTTTTTCTATACCCTTCTCAAATCTCAGTTTTAATGACTGGCTTCAGTGTACAAGCCTCTTACCCCTCTTAATAGACTCAGACGTCCTTCTCTAACATAAGTTAAAAAGCCTGCTGTGTAGGCATATGTCTTCATAAATGAGTGAAAGCTAAGAAATAAATTCTAATCTGGATCCAAACATCAAGTAAGGTTTCACATTTTATTTGGATCTTTGAGAATCTTTGAGGAAATAAAAGACTGTGAATCTTCTGCTGTTCATCTGTAATTGCTTAGTCAGACTAAGGTGCAACCATGAAGCCAAAATTGATTCACATGCTTTTCTAATTTCAACAGAAACAGTCATGTATAGTAGTGGTTGCAGAGAAGGAAGCAGGAAAACTTGCAGATGTGCATGCATTGAATGCTTGCTAGAAAAAATCTTATTTTGCCTCTGTCATGCTCTAAGAAGCCTTTCCTACACAGAAAAAGTACTGTTTCCTATTCTAATAAGTACCCATCATTTTTCCTGTGCAGTCTTACCTCTATGAACAATCTTTTCTGAAGTAATAAGTGGTCGTCTTCCTCTTAAATCTAGCATTTTAAAAAGTAACTTACTGTGCTAAACCCCCCATACACTGGTGTCGTGCTGCAGCATTCTACCTGAGAATAACTGAGGGATTTGGATCACAGGTAGAGGCTGGGGGAAGTTATTTATTAGGAATTTAAATAGGAAATATTTCAGATTTGGTTCTTGACAAAAATGAAAGCTTTGGTCTACTAAATTGATAGAGCTTTATGAAGCACAAAAGAGAATCTGAGATACAGAATTTGTGAAGGTTGAGACATTTTTGTTTCCACAGCTGTCACATTTATTGGTCAAGCATCCCCAGGGGCAACAGGCTTTGCTGCAAAATGGAAACCAAAGAAAGAGAAATCAGTCAATCTTCAAACTTAAAATGGAACAAGTATGACAATGCTAGCACAGCCTTCTGTGTATGAAAGAATTCTCCTGCACCTCCTGCCGTGTTGAAGTTTCTAGACTATACACGATGCACTCTCCATCTTCCAGGGATGCCCACAAGATTTGCACTTGCAATTCTACAGGAGTGAGTCCATTCAAGTTGAGAGTCACGGGCACATTGGTCATTATCTGAGTTTCTCTATTAGTAGACAACTGTTTTGAGAGGCTGTACAGCTAATTTTGCAAGGATCTACAGTTGCTTAGAAAAGTTAAGCACTTGCAGAGTCTGGCTTAAAAAAAAAAAATTAAAAAATTAAGAAGCACTCCAGATTCTTTCACTGTATTAATATTTGCTAAAAAAAAAAAAAAAAAAAAAAAAAAAAAAAAATCCATATTTGCATATAACATCCATTTCACAGAGTGGGGATTTGCTTTGGTGATTATTCTGTTGTTTGAAGGTCAGATTCCATCCTTAGTTAGCTGGGTTATTTTGTTTGTTTGTTTGACACGAGAATGTAGCTTTAATAGCTGTGGGTTTTGCTGTGCTATATAAAAACACATGTTTTTGAGAAGGGCGAGGTTAACCCTACATCATGGAAGATGTGCAGAGTTCCAGATGGCACAACACTGTCCCTGAGCCACCTGCTGCATTACGAACACACTGAGTAGCCTTTGGGGAGACTTATTTTCCCTTTTCCACTTATCTTTTCTTCTGTATTTTAGTTTTTCTCTAAAACAAGCAAACAAACAAAACCCCAAAACCCAAACAAAACCAACCAAACAAATAAACAAAAACACGAACAAACAAACAAACACCCCCACACATCAACCCGGAGGCAGAGAATCATGCCTTGTCTTTCTCTTCTGAACGAGTATCCCTTTAGCTTTTCCCACTAGGAGTAGCACCCTGTTAGATACTAGCAAGAAATGCAACTGTTTTATGGTTTTTAACAATTAAATTAAATGACTGATGTGTGGGGAAGGACAGAGGGGAAAGAAAAATTTTCACGTGTCTCTACCTCTTATGAATCAAATACAGCTTCTTTCTTCAAATTGGCCTCTATCAGGAAGCTAAAATACCCTGAAGGTTAGCTACAGCACTATCTGCTGCTGAGATGGTATTTACTGGATGATGAATATATTAGTTCAAATTTAAATTGATTCTGTGGAGGGGTAATGTTGATACCATATTTACTGCTGTGTTTCAGTAGTGTAGGCCAATCATTAGTGTGGAGAGAGGGGGAAGAAAATAACTTAAAGGTGACACTGTGTGAAATGCAGGAAACGAACACTGCTTTATCAATAATATATCTCCTGTTATGTTAATTTTTCAAAATAAGCTTAGAGTTAAGTGTAATGTTCATTCACTAGGTGCATTTATACTAGCATATTATTAGTGTGTTTAGTCACATCTAGAAATATGTTCTTCGTATTTGTGGTTGACAAAGTAAATAGAAATCAATAAAAGTAGCAAAAGTGCTGAAGTCATTTCAATAAGTAAAGCGCACATTAATTTAAATTTTACACTTGACATTGTTACGGACTAATCATAGCAAATAAGACATTGACTTCTAGTTCCAAGTTCCAAGACATGGGGAAATCCTACAAATTTATTTTCAAAGTGGCATTGCAATTAAAATAAAAGACCTCTGACTGCAGCAGTTTAGGCAGATGTTAATGGTATGGTAAACTTTTTGAAAAGCCTGAAGTCCATTCATATGGATGACATAAGCTTGAGGAGTTAGCAAGCAAACAATATTGAGACACTGGGACTGAACATGTTCTGAAACATCAAAAAGCTCTTCCTGGCGTTTTCAAACTTCTAAAAATATGTGTGAAGCCTGTTCACAATTTAAGGGGAGATATACAGAGAGCTGGGGGTGGTTATACAGGAAATTAGAAAAGCCTTGTCTCATCAGAGTGAAATAAATATGCCATCATATAAGCAAAGCAATTGGAGGGGTGTGTTCATTCTTTTGATGTCAAGCAGGTGTTTGTAAAATAGAATAAACATTTATAATTTATATTAGTGATAAGAAAGTATTTTAAATTATACTGAAGAGAGATACCTAGCTTGTGTCTCTCCCTCACTTTCCATGTAAGAAAAAGAGGACTGGAAAATGCTATTTCCCATGGCTATCTGTTCCAGTGTAGACTGATCCTCTACACACCTGCTTTTCTGTGATATATACCAAATCACATTGCATAATGTAGGATGCAATGGAAGTAGCTTGGAAGACTACATTTCAGGTGCAGTAAGTAGCTTTACTTGTAAGTAAAGGGAGGCAGGTAGGTGACACTGAGTTGATGATTTCTGATTGATAGGTGCAAAGATGTGATCTTTTTTCTGTTTGGTGTCTAATCAGTTCCTTAGTCATGGAGAACTCCAATTCATGTACAATAACTGTACTTCATCTTGCTCCCTTGAGAATATCCTCTGTGTTGCTTAGAATATTCAAATATTCAGGAGAATTCAGGATTCTTTAGCATCCCTGACATAGATTCTGTGAGGGTCATGACACACAGATCCCTTATTGTCAACCTTTTTTAAAGAGTTTAGTCAATTAGCTTTGCTCAGGCTTGCACAGAATGCAACCCCCTGTCTAGTGTTTAGTCCACTATAAAGAAGATGTTACTAACTGTTGTGAAAATCTTTCCTGATCTGATATATGAAAAATAGCTAGAAGTTTAAATATTAATCTTGTGGTGTTTCCACATTATATTTTAAAGCACAGGTGTTTTTTTGCAATTGTGACCTCTTGCTTAACACAGGAAGAAATTGATAGTAGTGGTAAGAACAGCCTTACTGTGAGAAACTGGTTTGCATCTGAATGCATTGTTAGGGTATCTTAAGTATAGTATTTACTCCATTCTTTAGTAATGAATACAGTATTTCCTGATCAAGAAGCAGAAGATTATAAAAATGTATGTGATGCTGAAGTGCCTTTCCACATTACAGTTCTGTGTGGCCTATTTTTTCACCAGATTCCAGTGTATATTTGGATAAGCTATAATGATATCAATGTGAATTGGGGACCAAATCTATCTCAAAAGTTGGCCATCAATCTAATTTTATGTATCTTGCTCATATTATTATTGATTTTTGTTTTGATCATTTTGGGTTGACCTTTTCAGTAACAAAATTTCAATACCAATTTTCACTTTGGATTTACATGCTTTTTAACTTATATTTGTGGATGAAAACACATTGAGTTAGTAATTTTTTTTATTTTAATCTTTGCTTAGTAGAACTTGTAGAAACTGTACATTTTACAAACCTGTCCAGTTCCATTGTGATACAAAATTGTATTAAAACATGTTCCTCTTGGAAGGGTTCAGACAATATTTATGATACAGGATCACATTCAGAAGGCAAGCTATTACTGAGAACTCCCCTATCAAATGGAACAGTTGGGAAAGTGATACACCAAAGGGCTTAAATCAACGCAAAGTGGTGGTTTGCCTTCCTTTCTGACCAATGTGCCTTAACTGGGGATCCTGTGTAGCTATCAGTGGGCCATAAGGCTATAAACAAAACTTGGATAACATTTTGCTAACTAGCTAATGAAGAAAGTTAATTAACATGTTTTGAATTTACTTGTTCACTTCCTTTTCATTTACTTATTCAATTTCCTATAAAAGATGTCTCTTGATTAGAATGCAGTTCTGATTGAAATGGGGAAAAGGAATACCATGCCACTAAATGGTGGGCTAAAGAGTGAGCTAAAGTTCTTCTGAGTCCATCCTTTCTCCCTTGTAAATCTGCCCAGACCACTAATGGTGAAACAGCTAAGAGTGATGTGATTTCAGGGCATGCAGCTTTGCCAAGGTTTTGGTGGAGCTCAAATAGGATGGTGAAGCTCTTGTGTTTACAGTTATAGAAAGTCCTCTAGTCATCTAAACTGGTGAATGAATGAAGGCTGTATACATGCAAACACCCTAATTAACAAGGATCTGGGGCTATAAATGGGACACTTGAACTGTGAACTGGATCGTACTATGCTATCCTCTTGGACAAAGGAATTCTTGGTAATATGTGGGATGCTGGAAACAAGGACAGAGTGCATAGTCCAGGAGCAGTAGGCATAAAGGAGGCAGAAACACAGACTGGGGATTAAATGTGGAATGTTTAAAGGGAAAGTTAGGTATCCTTTGGGTTGCGGAATATGTCCAGAATCCCTAATTTACAAATTGTGAACTCAAGAATACTGCATTATTTTCTTTACTACAATCTTTAGGTATTCCCATAAATGAAATGTGGTATATTTTTACTACATCATGTGAAAAATAAATCAATACGTTCATGAGAACTTATTGACATGTTGCTGGATTTAATGCCATACTCTCCTCCTAAGAAAATATCTGGAGTTAACAGAGCAAGATTTTTTCAGTACTCAGATGACTGCATTTCCCTTGTAAAATTTAATTAATTTGGTTGAGGGAAATGCATGTTAAGTAGTTCAGAGAAAAAAAAAAACTTTAATAGAAACCCAAGATGCTGGAATGCCAGCCCCGAGTAGCTGCACAGAGAAGATGTTATATGTATCAGAATTCTAAGCAGTGTACCTAGTCCTTTTGATTTTTTGGTCATGTTTCATTATAGTTCCTAGCATATTTTCTTTTTGCCTTGGTTTCAATATTGTTTTTTCTGACAGATGCTTAGACCTGCAGTAAGTCATGCAGCCTACGTGATGGAGGCCCAAGCTGTGTTAGTGTCCTTCTTCCTTAGCTAGTCCTGATTAGTATCCAACTGGAGGGTTAAAAGGTGACTGAGTCTTTTGAAGAAGGTAGATGTATAGTCATCGTCTACTCCACTTACCAAATACATATCTGAGAATCTCTTTCTGCTTAAAATAAGAGCTTATGGCAAGCTGTGTCTTTTTTAGTATTTGAAACGGGGATCTGAAAGTAAGACGGCTTAGGCACTTAGTGTAAGCTTAGGATACTAACTTTAATAATCTTTAAAAGCATTCTCCTAAACCTATTATTTTATTACTATTTGACTCATCCTTCTGTTAGTGACTTTACGAAGTAATTAATAATGGTTTATAAATTCATCATTACAACTGTGACTATTGCTGTGCTGTCATTTGTATTTTTGCAATGACTTGCTGATTTCCCTCTTTTCCACTCTTTACAAATAGGACAACTAGGATGGGAAGGTATTTTCTTTTCTGTTCTTTTGCCAGTATAATGTCCAAACAATCTTTAACTTATGTTGTAATTTATAAGTAATTTTGACACTTAGAGAACACCCTAGTACCTGTATGGTCTCACTGTGCAAGTAGTGCTGGAACCTTTCCTGAGATCTATGCCTGAGTTCTGCCCATCACTCAGGTTTCAAGGCCATATGGTATGCTGAAGTATAATTCTCTCTGGTGGTTCTGGCAGAGCTTGATGGGGGTGGTTGCTCTGGAAATAAATTATTTGGATGCCCATGGACAGGAGGAAGAAATTCTATAAAATTAAGGTCTATATTCATAATCTTTGCATTTACTTCCAGAGTATCACATATGTATGTCTAAATTAATGTACTCTCCTTATAGGTGGTCTTTTCTGCTATTTACCTAGATCTTTCAGAGTTTGTGGTGTTCTATTTAAAACTGAGCAGTGCACCTAGCTTTGAGTAAAGGCTCAGCAGCTGATGACAAAGTTAAGCCTATAGAGCCAGCTGTTTCTGACCATTCTATTCAGCTCAATAATATAGCTTACACTAACAGCTTCATATACTTGATCTTCTGCACAAAAATCTCTCAGAGGAGTACACAGGTTTAATGACATATTCAGGGTTAATGACTCAGATCTCAAACCTCCAGTACTTGAGGTCAGTGAAAATGCTGCTTGAAGAAGGACTGCACACTCAAGCTTTGTATGAAACAACTAAGAAAACTATAATGAGATTAGTAGGATAATAGATTGCTAACAGTACAATGTAGTAGAAACCAAAGGACAGGGTGGGCCTTATGCCATGGATATCAGATCTTTGGGAATTGTTGCCAGAGCATCCTGTAGATACTTACAGTTTACAGTGGATAAAAAAAGAGAGTGGAGAGGTTC
This sequence comes from Megaceryle maxima, assembly GCA_024605025.1. Taxonomy (NCBI): domain Eukaryota; kingdom Metazoa; phylum Chordata; class Aves; order Coraciiformes; family Cerylidae; genus Megaceryle; species Megaceryle maxima. The sequence goes on along the minus strand of JANHGN010003921.1, from coordinate 46,400 downwards.
ATGGGAGAGACATTTGTTGATGGTTATTAAATGTGTAAGAACCACCTCTGCTTTAGAATGTCCTCAAGATGAAAATAGGAGGAGGCTGGAAAATATGAGAGGGAAGTGTATTTCCCTTCTTCTTAGTCTTCCACAGGCATCAGCTTATGACCTTGGTGGCAGAGTAAAAAAGTAGTTGGACCTGCTGAGCTGAAGCAGTATGGCTATTCTGAAACACATTGGAGCTCTAATAATTAAACCTTTAAGTAGTAACATGGTAATAGGTTTTCTGGTGTACAAAGTGAAAATAAAATCTATCTGGCCTGCTGTAAATTGGGTTTGGTATATTTAAATCATTTTCTCACTGATCCTTACAAGATGATAAACTTGCAAACGGAAATTCTTTTAAGCCGTAAATACCATGCATGCTGTCATGCCTAGAAGTACAGATAAAACCAATAGGATGTTAAAAACAGTTGCAGTGCATTCCTTTTCTACCTGGTTCACTCAGATGAAACTGTCTGCTCTCAGTTTGGGCATATGATGTTTGACCCTTGCTTGTAGATACAAATGAAATAGAGCTCCCATCACTTAGTCACAATGCACTTAATGACAAATTTGTCCACAACGTTTGACCTGAAAAGTGGAGGCTTAACCTTACACGGAAGCCTCTGAAGTTTCTTGCATCTGCTTTATCTCTGTAAACATTCTCCAATCTTTCCCCTTATTCATTGCAGACAGGGCTCCTGGGACTCTGTGGCTGCAGATCTGTTCTTAGATTTTTATATTCTGTTATACTCTTCTTGATTTTGTGTTTTTCCTATTGTGTGGCTCGGAGAAAAAGGATGTAACACCCACTGTACTTTGCTTGGTTTTATGCTACTCTTTTCTTGAGTCAAACAAACTTTTTTTTTAAAGATCTTTTATTATTTCATAATATGCATTCTATGCATTTTTTTTATTGTGCCACTGTATTTGCATTGTTACAGTTCTTTAAGGTTTTTCTGTATGCTGCACTCAGTGGAGCACAGGCAGCTAGGAAAAAACATAACTTAGTTTCTTCATCAGCTTTTCATTTTGGTGGAACATGGGAAATGTATCACTTAGAGGGGAATAGTCCTGTTCTTCTATGTGTGCTTATGACTGTCTTGCACAATTTTATGACTCTTTTGCCTTTTTATTGGTGTGATTTATTTGCATGTAACATAAGAGGAAAGGGACTGTCTGTACGTTAGATCAAGGGTATGTTTTGCCAAGTATCTTGTCTATGCCTGGGAAAGACCAAAAGGACAAATCAAGCATGCCATGAATATTCCCAGAATGTTCTTGCTGCACTGCCTGAGCTTTGTCTCAACATCTTCCATGAACATATCTATCTGTTCTGAACACATACAAATGTTCTGCAATCACAATGTCACCAGGAGTAATTGCCTATAAAAGTCTGGAATGTTGTGTTTACTACAGAAATTATGTAGCTACTGCAGAAAGTCTGGGCTTTCAAAGCAATACAGTTCTGAATTATGATCCCACTTAAAAAGTTCTGATTTGTCTTCTGAAGGGTCTGAGCTTAAGGTTCAAAGTCCCTGTGAAAGTTAGAATTGATATTCCTGCATCACACAGACACAGGCCTTCCTGTTTTCTTTTAAACTTGACAAGTCACTTCAATGACTTTCAACAACGTAATACAGAGGGTGGCATTAGAAATTTTCCACACCCCCACACCATCTCTCCCTCCTTGCAGGCACAAGCCCTTGGCTGAGAAACAAATCATCTCAACTTCACTTAAAGAGAATCAAACACCTGCTGCTGCTGTTCTCAGGAATTGTTAATTGTTGTTAATTTCCAACACTTAATTATTTGCTATTAAAGATGTGAGGCAAATGCCCTTCACCCATGAAGGTTTAGACAAAATTTTTACTAATTCTACAGGTAGTGTCCAATAACATCTTCACTGTTGGCTTTGACTTTTGAGCCTGCTTTACTGTTAGCCACACAGCTGCTGTCAGAAGGCCACCAGCTGTCATTTCTGGAACTTACTTGTCTTTGGCTGTTGGTGTTGGATACTCAGGTGAGGTGACAAGCTTTAAGGCTGCTATTTCCCTCCTTTCTATGTTCTGGAAAAGATGCCATCAAGTTATACTCTTCTTGATTTTGTGTTTTTCCTATTGTGTGGCTCGGAGAAAAAGGATGTAACACCCACTGTACTTTGCTTGGTTTTATGCTACTCTTTTCTTTCAAATATATCTATTCTGTGACTTCTCTTTCTCTTTTTCCTCTATCAGCTTTCACTTTTATCTGAAATGTTCAGTCACTCACTGCACAGACATTTGAGAATGGCAGCTCCATGGCTGGCTAAAAATCAGGATTAGATTATAGTCTAAAAAGCAGAATTAGATTGTAGGCTGTTTATCCTTCACTGCTTTAGATACAAGGACTGAGTGACTGCCAAAAAGAAGTACAGTAACTTCTTCCGTTGCTGCAGCCAAGTCCAAGTAGGGCTGTGAATCAAAAACTTCATTTAGCATAGTTCACAGCCTGGTACATTCACTTCAATTAGCTTTAAAAATAATTGATATTAATATGTAAGGCAATGAATTGCAGCAGCTGGGAACTTTACACACTTCTCCTCTGTGTGTCTGCTATGGGCTTCACAGGTTCTTCATGGAGTGGGTGGGTTGTAGTTTCAGTAATTTCTACAGAGTAGTAATTTCTTTAGCTGCTGCAGCTTATTCCAAAAGGGACTATGAAGCAGAGCCAACAAGTCATCTGGGCAAAGACTAAGAATCCTGTTCTCTTAAGCCAAGTTACTTATAGAAATAGTTCCATATACTATCCATTGCACAGGAAATCTGAAGCTGAGCCAGGAAATGTATCTGTGTCTTCTGAGCTATGTTACACCTTTTTAATATCAGAGGTATTTTCCAAAGCCAGACTTGAATTCAATAATTTGAGCCAGAATTTAAAATTCTCTGACATCCAGCTTACAGGGAAGTTCAGACTGCTCCAAAGCTGCTACTGCAGTCACCCTGGTGCTGCAGAAGCTCCTTTTCTCTCCTCTGAGAGGAGGATGGCGAACAATAGTGTTGCTGGACCTCAGATAATTAGTGTAGTACCAGAGTAGTACTACTTCTGTATTTTTCTCTTTGCTCCATGATGTGAAATAATGATGAAAATAACACAGACTTAAGTCTTTTCCTCTCCAAATTTCCTGTGCATAATATATATCTAAACAGTGCTAGCCTTGAAGGCTGAAAAGGGTCATTAGATCATCTGTTTATTTCTATAAATTGTAAAATTGTGGCTTTCCTGACATTGTCTCACACCTTTTGCTGGACCATGGGATCTTCTCCGTTGGCCTCCAGCTTTGCTGTAAAGGCAAACCATCCACCATTGTCCTGATTATTTTGGCCCTATAGCTGATAAGCTTCAGTGATTAACTACTCAATAGTCTAAAATAAATGGTTTGTGTAAAAAAATAAACTGACTTTGCAAACACTTAAATATTATCCTCAAAAGTATGCAATGCATATTGCAAACTCAGAGTTAGATTCAGACACTGAATTATATATCCTATAGCCTTGCCTCGAGTTTCACTTTAGAACAGATAAAACTTTCCCAGGAAGTACTTTCACCAGATGCCAGGTCTGTATTTGTTTTAGAAGAGCTGAAGTATAATGAAGTACCTGTCTTAAGACCTTACAAGATACGTATTGCCTGGTTGGTGCTAAAGCTTCATTTTTAATTCCTTCTTTATTATGGGAGTTGTTCTCTCTGGGAGTTTGAGCTGTGATCAGGAGCATAGCCAGGACAGATAAGGCACGTGAACCCTGCCCTGAAAGCTGACAAGCTAGCAGAGCTAAGCTGTCAGTTTTACTGGAGACAGATCTCTTTCAGGCACTAGTTCAAGCTGAATTTATTCTGAGTCACCTCCAAGAAAGACTCGCTAAAAAAAGAATGCACCACAATATTATATGACTTTTAAAAGTTTATAATCCATGTGCATATTGGTTACTGTCAGGAGGTGATGAGAAAACAGCAAAGCCTACACATGTGCATACCAACATGTACAGATGCTAATACAGACATAAAAACTCATCTGTGTGTATATAATTCCATAGTACAATATTATTGCACTGTATTTTAGACTTAATCAGACAAAAATCCAGATCAACTGGGTTTAATGAATTAGAGAAAACAGAATCCAGCAAAAGCATGAGATTGTATGGACATCCACATTAACATGTTTTGATGGTAATAATTCATATTTGGTTTAAAAATTAATTTTTTTTATCCCGGTTTGGGTTTTTAAATGCTGTGCTGTGATAACTATTTTCTTGATTTTTGTAATGACCGGCATGTCCTTATTAGTGCTTTTTGTTTACTTTATTTGTATTGCAATGTAGTTTCTTTGGAAAGGAAACAATGACCCATTGCTTTGTTATGTCACTGTCCAGTACCAAACACAGTGGTGCTCCTGTGTGTTACTTCAGTATAATTAATATATGGTCATCATGTTTCTATTTCTCTATTTCTGTTTGTACTGGAAAGTGAATTAATCCATGACTCCTGTAAAGTTGATGAAAATTTAATATTAGGCAGTCCTGAGCCTGAAATATATATATGTTCATTTTGACTTCCTGGGCTTGGAACAATAGGTGATGTGCTCCTTTATCAGAAAGTAATAGAATACCTTGCATTTCTATATTGAAGAGAGACCAAGATTAAGAAAGAACAACAAACAAACAAATGCAAACATTCAAAGGAACCAAGTTTCCTGGAGATGAAGCACAGAAATCAGATGTGTCTCCAAACAGTATACACACAAATGTGCATCTGTAAATGAGAAGTTTGGTCATGATGGATCAAAAATTTGGTTCTTCGTGTTCTATGGATATATTCCTTTTTATGTTGAGGTTGTGTTTAAATTTAACCTGACCAGAGAGGGTGAATTATTTTGTAATTCTTTAATAGTAGGTAAAACCCTTCTTCCTTTGCAAAACAAAAACAGAAATCTTGTAGTGTATTTATCTCTCTTCAGGGGCTGGGGATTAATAACCAATAACATAACATCTTTATAATAATGCATTTATAATTATTTACTGGGATGATTCTGTAGCTAGGTATGTAATATCAAGGACTAGATTTGGCATGGTGGAAAATGCCATATCCTTGGCTAGCTCTAGGGAAAATGAGGCTTCAGACAGTGCTTTTTGTGTAATTCTATAAACTGTAGTAAGAATAGGGATAATTGCATTAATGTCAATTAAGCTATTAATAATGCCCATCTTGTCATTCCTAAATATAGCAGTCACTCATACATATTACTGTCACCTGTAAAGACTGTACAAAAATGAGATCATGGCTTATTTATGCTTTGAAATCTGGCTGACAGACAGTCTCTTATTGTTTGTATACCACCAAAATAACTATTATTTTTGAGAGAAACAACCTACACTATTTGAATAAGCCATGTCCTGTAAGCGTTGCCTCATGCTAAACACACAGCTCCTGTGTAATTTAGAGACCCCCAGGACACCAGTAACTCTCTGTGTCACTTCCATTCATGCCAAAGGAAGCTTTGTCATGACTGACAAAGATCTTTTGCAGCATCTCTGTGCACCTGAAGAAATGTCATCTCTGTTGATGACTTCAGGTTTCCTGTATGACAGGCCATAACTATCAGAGTGACTGCCCTTGCTAACCATCTCTTGTGGGCTCCTGTAATTTGCCTGCATTTGTGAAATTAAATTCTGTTTCTAATACCATTTAGAGATTGTTAATTTGTCTAAAGTAGAAATATCACTGGAGAGTTTAAAGACAGTCCTGCAATAATGCAAATGGACATGCAATCTCCATGAAACATGCACAGATCTATATTTAATAAAATAGTTGCTGGAAATTAATGCAATAGTTTCACAAAATGAAAGGCTGGATGGTGTGTTGTACAGTGCTTCAAAGATGGTGTTTAAATGTTCAACAACATCAGGTCCAGTGTGCAGAGAGTTATCATTACCAAATTTCAAGGGTTACCAAAGGGGTCATTCTCAGAACTGGGCTGTCCTTCAGGTGAGAAGAGAAAAATATGAGAGGAACCTTTCAGTCAGAGCTTGTAACAAATGAGGGGCCATGGCCAGTTCCTACAGGAAGACAGAGAGAAGTAGCATGATCTGCCTACATCAAGGAGCAGGAAAGGAGGCAACAGTTGATATGTATGCATTAAGGGCAAGAGGAGAAAGGGAAGTAAGAATGAGACTGGAATTGTTTGTGAACACCTCTAATATTCTAATGGAGCTTAGCACCCTACCATCTTCAGAGAGCCCTAGATAAGGTTGTAATAGCTTAAGTCATTTTTGTGATAAAGTTGTCTGTAGCTCTAGGCCATAAATCAGATTCAAGTTCTCAAACTTATTATACCTTACACTCTCTTTCTATTAATACTTTGATTTGGATGAAAATTTTCAGTTAATATTAAGGCAGGCAAAGTGAATAATTATTTCATCCCTATAAAGAAGTATATGTTTATGTATGACTTATGACAATTATTATCTGAAGAGTAATATTCTGTTTTCTTCTACCAAAGGCAAATATAATTTCAATGAACCTGCTACTAATTCTATCTTATTTTAACTGACTTCCTACCACAAGATTTTAATGAGTCTACAGCTGCTGTGAGTACTAGTTATCAGGCGGGCTGCCCTCTACAAGTTCATATCCTGTGTAGCTGAATCTTACTCCTGACTGGGCTTTCATTTATTCCTTCCTTCCCCACTTATTCCTTGTTCCAGTGAAGTTAAAATAGCCCCAGTAATGCACCATGGCTCAAAAACGTTGTAATATAAAATAAAACAATATGGTGTCTTTACAATTATTAGCTTTTTAAGAACAGCTGGGTGCATTGATACCTCCTTGTCCATTTTTATCCCTTTTGAGTCAAAACTTTGTCATCTTTGTTAACTAGGCTTATTTGAAACAGCTGTTTAAACCTTCTTCTGTCATTTAAATTTCTTTCATAACTTCTCCCAGTAAGTACAAGTCCAGTAAAAAATGGCTTCTTCCTTTAAATAAGGGTCCAACGCAGAATAAGAATGAATGTTGTCATATGAAGTGCATTTCAAATGTAATAAAGCAGAAAAGAGTTCCTGGCCCCTGTGTCAGTTGTAAGAGGGTGCACAGTGTGATCACTATAGCTCAGTGGCTGCAAAGCAGAAAATGAAGATTGTAAAAATGTCACATAAAGAAAAAATGCACAGTGGATTCATTTTGCGATGCTCATAATTCAGTAATGCCTTTAAGTAGCTAGAAGAAATATAATAAATGTTTTTCCACAACATTGATCATACTGTATCAGAGGAAATATTAGTGTGCAGGGAGCCATGATTATGCTGGTAGTAATTCTTGGTGCAGAAAACTCCTAGAAGATGGGATCCTTTATAGGCTGAACTTTTATTGGCTGCAGTTATTTACCCTTAAGAATACACCTAATACACTGTCCTATAGCTAAATATTTTTGTGGGAACTCAAACCAGCAACTGTCAGTAAATCAGAAACCCTGCTACTTTTTAATAGAATTTATGTTTTTCCTATGGACAGTCTGATATGTCCTGAGATACAAAAAAAAAATTACCAATTGACCATGTAAAACAAAATTTCCTGCAGTGATCTAAAATCTGGATTTTGTCAGACAGGTTTGTTGTGCATGATCCCATCCAACCATAGCCTCTAAGTATAAAGTATCCTTAAAAAATTTAGTATGCTGTTAGACTATACAGTAGAATAACATACACGTTACATGAAGGTTATAAGCAAACATACACAGACCACCATGGACATCTTTACCCTACTGAAAAACCCACTGTAAGTCACCAAAACACATCTGGGCTTTGGGATGTCACCAAGAGGGCAGCACTGATTCCTAGTGATGGTCTCTTGCTCCTAAAGGTCACAGGACCTGGTAGTGGTGGTGAGAGCTGTGGTTCAGCCCTGCAGGAGCACTGCCAGCAGGCTGGGGACCAAGGGTACCCAGTGGAGGCCGACGCAGCCATGCTCTGCTCCAGGGATGGCACACAGGTGCCTGAGCTTGAGAAAGGAGAGCAGAGTTTGATGTGAGGAAAGTGGAGGGTACCAGAACGTTCTTCTGTGGATGATGAGATGACCCTTCTCCTGAACTGGAGGACTGGCTGAATGTGATGAGCTTGCGTGCCCAAAATACATGTTACTGGCTTCTGGCTTCTGAAATAACCCGTTCTCTCTAGAGAAGGCACTAAAATATTAATGTTCATTTATCATTGGGCTCCTTTCCAAAAGAATAGTTCAACATGGTTATAACTTTAAGCAAGGAGCTATGCCTACTATGTACTTCCAAGGTATTGCTCACAAGCCTAAAGCAGCTCTCCTGTAAGATGATTTCCTGGGCCTTGAGCAAGTTTTCTGTGCTGTTCATTGGCTCAAGCCCTGCAGACCATCTGGTCTCTGAAGGCAGGGATTGGCTTTGTTTCTTTGATAGATGTTTCAGGCAAGAGTTTAATGTGATTGTTCCCCTAAGCCTTGTGCTCCCTCAGCCTTGAAATGTTTAACCATTTTGGGGGTTTTCCTGAAACACACTGTATGATTTTTCCTACGTTTAAAGTAACAGATTTGGTTTTTGCTTTGAATAAAAAAGACAACCCTTTATCTATCATGGTCTTGTAGCTCGGGTTAGAAACTAAAGGTTAGTCCTGTGTGATCTGTCCTTGGCTGTATCAGTGCTTTGTGACATGATGTTAGGCAAATAATTTTAACTTTCTCTGTTTAAATCTATTCATCATTAAAGTGATTAAAATAATAAGCTCATCTGCCAGCAGTTATCACATGGGACTTAAATAATCAAAGGCCTTTGGCAGATTGTGTCAAAACAAGGAAACTGCAAGGCTGAGAATTATTAAAAGCACAAATTGTTGCTCATGTTCATATACCTTTTTTAAAGCAATGGGGGATATTTAATGTTCTTTGTGAATGAATTATGAGGAAAGGTTGAGAGACCTGGGGCTCTTTAGTCTGGAGAAGAGAAGACAGAGTGGATTTAATAAATGTTTATAAATATATGAGGGCTGAGTGTCGGGAGGAGGGGGGCAGCCTCTTCTCACTCATGCCCTGAAATGGATGTAAGCTGGAGCACAAGAGGTTCCACCTCAACATGAGGAGGAGCTTCTTTACTGTAAGGGTCACAGAGCACTGGAACGGGCTCCCCAGAGAGGTTGTGGAGTCTCCTTCTCTGGAGATTTTCAAGACCCACCTGGCTGCGTTCCTTTGTGACCTGTGCTGGATTGTATGATCCTGCTCAGGCAGGGGGGTTGGACTTGAAGATCTCCAAGGTCCCTTCCAACCCCTGACATCCTGTGAATTACTATGGAAATACTTTATTCTGTATAGTTCTATATACAGTGCTTACATATATATTGGGCTGGGGATGTTTATTTGCATAAAAATATGAAACAAAAGAGTTTTAAATGTGGCAATTAAGAGCATTACCTTAGTACAAAGTACAGCTGTTGCTATCACTTGAAAGAAATTCAGTGCCATACAGGACAAGGAGGCGTGGGACTTTAGGGCCCTAAACCAGCAGACCTACATGGCAATTGATGCCAAGATTAGTCACAGAGACTTGCTTCAGAGGGGAGTTCACACTTCAGATGAAGCATCATCTAGTACCAGCCCTGTGCAGCTCTGTGGTCTCTAAAAGCCTCCAAGCCTGGAGCTCAGTGCTCTCCTCCACCCGGGGCACTGCCCCAACCCCTGCACACCAACCCACCAAACAGAAAAGCCACTGGTTAAAATCCGTCCATGGATACAATGAGAGGATTTTCTAGCAACTCGGGATGTGTTACCCTGATGCTCTGTAGTTCACATTTAATCTAAACACAGCTTGCTACCTTCCAGAAAAATAAATAAGTACATAAATAACTGTTTATTTATTTTATTTTGAATAGTAATTTTTTTTTATTCCCAGGGATTTCACGAACGTGAGTAGGCTGAGCTGCCGCTGGATGGCACTGTTGCATATAGCTGGCAGGAAAAAAAATTGCCTCTCAAAGCCCAGTTTGAAAATGAGGTTTGGGGCAATTCCACATACCTGTGGGTACGGGATTACTGGCCAAGCAAACTGTACCAATGCTACACTCACATAACAAGACAGGAGATGCCAAAACCTGTGTATTAAAAGATTACTCTAATATTGTGATATTCCCCAGTACCTGTCCTAGCACTTGCATGAACCTTCACTGCAAAAAAGATCTCATATTTTATAATAGATTTTGGTTAATCTAATTTAAATTAACTCATTCTTAAATAAAATTAAGTACCAGAAATCCCAAGTATTTCAGTTCCTCTACACAGCTTTATCTGCCCACATCAACAATGAGGACTTCGGGTTTACTCCTTGTCAGGGGCACCTAATTTACAACCAATTAGACCAAACCATTTCATTTTCACCTCAAATACAAACTGAAATGCTAGTTTAGATCTGCTTTTTAAAGTATTTTTACTTCTTTTGTTTTAAATCACAGATGATATTTTGCATTTAACTTGATTTGGTACTGTATTTGCACTTGCCACTGTAGCTTAGGAAACAATAGAAAATGGGAAGGTTGTTTTTTTTCCTAAACTCTAGAGCAAGTATGAGGTTGGTATTGTCAGTCCTTGTTCAATCAGTTCTTAACCTCTGAATCCTTATGCTTCTATGAGAAAGTACATTTGATACTGGAAAAAAGTTTAATTATATTAAGAAATTGCACATTGCTATGAATTCAAGTGGACTTCTGTGTTCTTTATTCCCTTTTTCTTTTTCTTTTTTCTTTCTTTTCCTTTTTCTTGAATGTTAGAGTACATAAACTGTGGAAGAGTTACAAGCCTAGATTCTAGCTATGGGATTTCTTTCTGTTCATGTAAATTATCACAAAATTATGTTGCCTGCCATCTATGGGATGCTTTGATCCAAAATTTCAGTCATTGTTTCCACATTTAGGGGCTGGAATGAACATCAAAGAAATGGGTGTACTGAATTTACTGAATGCCAAAGCAGTACAATAACATGCAAAGGATATAAGCAAATCCCAAAGGTAAAATGTGCTGCCAAATCTTGCACATAATAGAAGCTCTAAAGTGACAGTCTATCTTTGACAAATGCATAATGATATCAATGCCAAGGGAAGGAACTAGCATGCTGAAAGGTGAATAAAAGAGTTGGGAACAATTCACTGCATTTACACGTTTCCTCAGTGTGTTTTCACACAACAAGGAAAGCAGATGAGACAAATGTATTAAGTAATCATTGAAGAATACCATAAACCAGCTAAGGTTTTTTACTAACCTGGATATTTCCTTGGCTTGTAATGAGTATTTAAAAACAAAACATGGTAAGAAAAAAAAAAAAACAAAAAAACCAAACATATTCTGAAAAAAAAAAAATACAGGCCATGAGGCATGTAAAAAATGTTTTTTTCTTTCTTCCTGTGACAAGTTCACATTTAATGCCCATATGGTACTTGCAATATGTTGCTCTCTTTCCTGGCTGATGGATTCCTAAATGCTTCATATAGTTGCAAAGGCAAGTTAAGGGTTCCATATGTACTCACCACGTTTTCCACCACTGTGGACTAGCAGGGTAATTTAAATGGGTGCTATAATGTAAAGACATGAGAATGACTGCACAAAAACTATCAATATATCTTGTAAAAATGTGAAACCTACTTGTTAAATTCATTTTCCTTTCTTTGAAAACAAAACAAAACCCAAAGCAAATAATAGCTGTAAAACTTGTAACAAAAGGCTTCCTTTTCCAGTATGTACAACACTTAACAGAGGCAAGTCTCTGGTTATTTAGCAGACCGTAGTGTGTTCTGGAGTGGAGAGGTTTTTCCCAAGCCTACCTGTTAATGTTCATCAGAGCATGTGTGACAGAGGCCCACTGAAATGCAGCACTTCTGCTGCAGCCAATCTAATATTCAGAAGGAAGTTCTGTTGTAATAAAACTTCAAAGAGAATGCGATATAGGACCTGCTCTTCCCCTATTAGTTTTCTGCCCTATCTCTGGCAACTGAATAGTCACCTCCAGTTTTCATATGGCAAGAAAACTGCCTCCCGTTATGTGACAGAAAGCATGGCTGCCACATGTCAAGAATGCTGCTCAGGTTGTAGGAACATATCCATCCAGCCAACATTTTGGCCAGGTGATAGCCATTTTCTGGCTATCAAAGAGACTATTCCATCTTTGATAAAGAGATTGTCAGTGTTCTGTGGGAAAAAGCACACATTCTTACCTGGGCTGTGGTTCCTGTACTCCAGCTACAGAGGTCTTAGGAGCAGCTTAATAGATCTAGGCAGGGTAACATTCCTCCCGCTCAGCAACTAAGGAAAAAGCTTCTGACTGGCATGGGACTGTGTTGAGACTAGGGGAGTGTTTCCATTGCCTAATTATACGGATTTTCAGTTACTGTTGGCTTTGCAGCAGCCTGTTAACACCTCAGGGTGCACCATAGCTTAGTTACTCAGGCTCTTGAAGCATCCCCCAGAGGCACATACATGGTTTAATGCTGCCTCTGTCTTGCTCTTTCTCCCTCTTTTCCCTTCCACCCTGAAATGACAAGTTTTCTACTATACTTTGCTGAAGTGCAGCAAATAATGTAGTACATTATACATACAGCATCCTAGTTTGTACAAACAATTAGGAAACTGAATGCTGTGCCCAGATGGGGACCTGATCCTGTGTGCCTTGGCTCTGGTCCTGCATTTGATTTGTAGGGAGTGTGACCTACATTCCCTTCCAAAGAAGGCTGGGTAGGAAAGGACATCTGTTTTGGATTGTGGTTGCTAGTAAAATCTCTTATGAAGCAGGGAAGAGCGCTGCAAGTGGTCAGGCAGAGATGTATCTGTTATCATGAAACAGGATACGTACATTCACTGCTGAAGACAGTAGACAAATAGATAATGTAAATTAGATTAGGTGATGTCCAGTACTGAAGGAGGGAATGTCTAGTCTATTGCATTTTGTAGGCAAAGCATCTGACCCCATGCCAGCCACCTGCTAACACTGAGAATAGACCTGCTCTGACCACAGTAAGATTGAGTGCCTCAGTGGTAATGAAGGAAAATCCAAAACATCAAGAACTGTGAGGTTCATGGACAGGCAGCCACTTTCCCGAAAGGAGAAAAAAGTAGGTGGCAAATAAGTCTCATCACCTTCACAACAGTGTCACTTCTCCTGACTGTCCCTAAAGACATACTGCTTCCCAGAAATCTGGGTCAAAGTGCTACTATTTTTGCAACTCATCTGCCTCATTGATCTCTATTGCATCCTCCTCTCCCGTCACAGAGCAATGCTGGGCAGATCAAGAGATCTGCAGAAAGGGGACAGAGCTATGGTGATCAGAAACTCAGGTGGGACTACTGTGAAACCTCCTGTTTGACTGTCAAGCCACATCCTGAAGATGATAAGACACTGGAAGGGTGTTAGTTTACCTTGGTTATTAGTGATAGCCTGTAAGTTCCTGGGCAAATATGAAGACCATGATAAAAGAAGAAAAAACATCTTTGAACAGTCATTTGCTAACCTGGAAAGAATAGCTTTAATCTAAGAGTTAAGTGTAGAGCTAGCAAAATCCCATATACTAAAATAAACATCACCAATTGCACAAGGGTCAAAAAAACCCCCTATATGTAACAGAGCGATGTTTATTCATAATTAAGTCACAAGGATAAGAAACAAAGCAGCAGGTCAGTCATGAGTATCTTTAACAATCATACTCATGGAAAAAATATAAATAATAAACAATAAAAACTAAAAATAACTGATTAGGATTACAGCTGAATTGGTGTAACAGAGACTTGGTGGGAGAATTCAGATGGCTGGAATATTAATGTAAAGGATATAGATAGGAAGGAGAAACAGGTTAAAAGCAAGGAAGAATATCATGTGCTCTGACGTCTAAAATGGAGCTCAAAGCATATGCATGATGATAAAGAAGAAACACATAAGCAATCTCACAGTTAAGGTCTACTACAAAGCACTAAATCTGGAAGATTATTTTATAATTAAGTAGAAGAATCTTCTAAGGGTCTGTACTCTATGTGCTTTAACTATTGAGCTGGTGGTAAAGACATGCTGTGGAACACATTGGTCAGCAAATTCTTGGTTGATGCTAGTTAAAAGGAAAAGCTGAAGGAAAATTATTCTTCCAAAAGAATTATTTTTTTCTTCCTAGAGGGTGTTTTGCAGTTTTTAAGAGAATTCCTCAGATATTCAACTTACTGTCTATCCATTGGCAAAAGGTAAACTTCAGGATTGTTTGACTTGCTGAACAGGCTCCAGGCATCCTCTCAGGTTGGACAATGTCTATGCTTTGAAGTAAGGACAGCAAAGACAGTAGGGAATTCATATTTCCTAGCACAGTTGTACTGAATAATGAAAATGTAGGGACTGTGTTTAAAGTTCAGTGAAGACCAGGATGATTTTAATCCAGATTCAGTTTATCTTCAGAGTCTTTCTTTCTGTATGGCTTTGAATTCAGAGCCAGACTTCTTTTAGTTTTGGTTTGGTTTGGGGTTTTTTTTAAGATAAATTATTCTTGTCAGACATCTTTTCAGCCCTATAACTGAACTAGACCTCTAAGCCAGGACTAGCTAAGTCACAATCCATCTTTCTCAATTTGCTGGTTGGGGACCTATTCTACATCACTCTTTTCTGCCACATTTGCAAGCTGCCTTCCTAAATGCTGTGCCAAGGGATCAGGGGTGAACGCTGTGACTGTGCCTTGGCTCTTGAAAACCCTGAAAGGTGTAGTGTCTCAGGGAGACAAAGAAGGGACTTCACTGTCAGGCAGTTAATTCTGAGGGCTTCTAAGTTCCCATTTCAGTCAGTCAAGTCGTGTTTGTTTCTGATTTTCATGGACATTGAAAGGACCTGAACAAATATTCAATACTTTCCTCTCTGTGAATGGTAAGAAACAGAAGTCTGAGGAAGGTACATAAAGTATGACACACTTCCGTCGCAGAACATCAAGGGCAACATCACATGTGTGATGTGATTGTGA
The DNA here is from genome assembly GCA_024605025.1 of Megaceryle maxima. Classification (NCBI taxonomy): domain Eukaryota; kingdom Metazoa; phylum Chordata; class Aves; order Coraciiformes; family Cerylidae; genus Megaceryle; species Megaceryle maxima. Next base: position 31,359 of record JANHGN010003921.1, on the reverse strand, counting down.
TAAACAGAACTCACAATGCATAGAAAGAGAAGGTAAAGCAGCAAAACAATAGTCTTCAGCAAGATAAACTCTGAAGTTACACAATTGAGAAGTCAGCTCAGGAGAAAGAGGAATATATTGTGCTGTGACAACTGAAATATTTTGTACCTTTTATTGGATCAGACTGTAATAAATGCATCAACTGTAACAGCTGGCTAGTGTAATTAACACTAGCTAAAAAGGGCAAAACCTCCGTCTAGAATAAAATAAGGGCAAGACAAATGTTCTTAATTTTTTTGACACACATCTTAATTATCCCAGAATGAAGTTCATCATGGCCACCTCAGATTTGCTAGCAGTTGTTTGGAGGACACAGAGAAGACCAATGAGAAAAATTGTAAAAAGTCAAATGTAATACCAGTTCTTCAGAAAGGGAGAGGAAGAGCAAAGGAATTCTGGCTAGTAATATGCATATTTAACCAAAGATTTTTTTCCATCATTCATAATGAATTTAGAAGCCCCAAAAGATGAGAATGAAATAAGCAGCAGCCAATATGAATCTGTGAAATTCATCCACTTGATGAATAGGAATTAGTAACTAATCATGTTGAATCAATTTCCCTTCCTTTTAAAACAGGGTAACTGGCCACCAGTGGAAGAGTGATAGGTCACAGATATTCTTACTGTTTGACACCATGTTGCATGACATTGTCTTGAACAATCACCTCAGGACTGTTTAAGGCCCGAGATGGTGTATTTTGTCAGGTTTTGAGGCACCAAACTCCTAGAAAGACACAAAGTACTTGGAGTCCAAGGGAGAATAACCAGGTCACGACAACATGACATGTATGAAAAATTGGAAGAGGTGTATTGTATTTCTTTCTCTAGAATAAAGAAGACTGATGGGCCATGAGAACAGCCTTTGATTTTATTTGCAACAGCCTTTTACAGGAATTATTTGTTCTTTCTGGTAGATAGAACAAATTTGCTCTAGCAAATCCAAATTAGGCCTTAGGAAAAAGCTTTCTGACTCTAAAGATGGCAAAATGGATTTTTTTGAGAGGTCTGTGAAGTCTTCATCACTGAAAATGTTTAAGAATGCGTTTAAGAGGAACATGTCTCATAAATTAAACATGCCTAGAGAGAGGGCAGAAACTTCCCAGGGGAGTCTTATTTTCCAGTGATTCCGGGATACAAAGTCAAATGTCTGTAAGCTGCGGTTTCTGTGTGATCCAAGGTAGGAGATGTGTTTACAGTGTAGGAGAGTATCCATGCTTTACCTACCATGGGTAGCAGTAGCAACCCAGGTGATATACCACTGGATTAGGGGCTGAAGTGTCTATCAAGAATCCCTGCTATGCTCTGGTTTTACTCACACTAACTGATATTATTCTTTGTCACCTGTGCTGCAGTCAATCTTCTCCTGTGGAAATACAGATTGGTGTTAATTTTTTTTTTTTTTTACCAAATCCTTTTCTATCCTTTACTTGTTTTTTCTCTATTCCTATGCAGCTTTCTACAGTTGATAGCTAATAATGATGAAATTTAGCTTAGCAGAAAGTTTTGCCTGAATATATAATATTTTGGAATTTAGATTAAAGTTTCCAGAGTCCCAGGTAAATTAGAGCATTTGTCTTTTCCATTGTTTAAGAACTTATTATTGAAGTATCTAAATGTTCAAGAACATAAAAATGTACAAATGGCTGTTAGTTCAATGGATGTAGTAGGATTTTTTCTGGCATGAAAAGCACAGTATTTATGAGTTAATTTAATCGGAGAAGAAAAATATTGAGTAGGTGACGAAGTAAAAATGATGACTGTGTGTTATGTATTTGCCATGCAGCTGAACAAACACATTCAATGACAGACTTTGGCAGGAGCTGCAAAGATGTTCTTGACAATGCCATGAATAAATATTAGGTGCTGTACACAATTCACTGCATTCCAGGCCTTGAGCAAAACCAGGTGAGTTTTGCCTGGAAAATATGGAAGAAGCAATGTAAGCATGTTGGGAAAATGTAAACATCTACAGTATTCTCCCCAGATGTTTTGTTGTAACATTTTCATTTGCATCTGCAACAACTCTGTCATTTTTTATCTGCTCTACTTTCCTTGCACATCTAGGAATCAATTAAACTCCCAACTGCTTTAAAGTTCATGGTAGGCACTTCAATAATATTGGCTAAATGAAGTACTTTATACCTGATAAATAAAATATACTGATCAGGCTTCATTTCCAAAATATTTACAAAAATATAAAGGAAAATACTTTTGAGGTTCTTGGTGGTCAGTACAGAAGCAGAGAGAATGTCACCTAATAATTAAAGATGGAAATTAGAGAAAATCAGAGAAAGACTGTATTTGCTATGATAAATAACCAGTAGTAAGACAAAAGATTGCCAATATATGTGTTAAAAGAATGCGTATGACAATATGGAGGACAATTTCCTTTTACAGGATATTTTTTTCTCCAAAGATGGTTTAGTAATTTTGGTCTTTTTCTAGTGGTCTTTTTCTAGAATGTGCAGCAGTATTGGTAGTTCAAGCACATTTGACTGCTGAGGAGAAAAGAGAGCTGGGAACATTCTGAAGTTCTCTACACTTTATTCTGACTCCACTGAGTAAAATTTAATTCAAGGTTGGTCTTCAAATCTTTACTGTTCAGAGGGGTAGTATCACAGTACTGCTTTTTCATCTCTGTTTTTGTATGTAAGAATATTCTTAGTGTTCCACAATACTTTCCACTGACAAACAAAAATTTAGCTAAATGCTGAATTTTCTCTCATTAGTTCTGTTTTCTATTGGTCTTATTTGCAACTGTGCAATGTTCATTTCAGAAATAGTGTTCTTAAGTGTATTCCTCCAGAAGTGTGTTACTCCAGAAAGCAGTGAGGACCATGTGGTCTGATGCTTCTATAAGGGATAACAATGTCTCTCCTTTATAATATCATGTGTTTCTGTGCCTGGAATTCTTCAGGGAGTCCCTATAGGAATAAGCCTGCAACAGAGGAATCCTTGGCATAGATGGGAAAGAGAAAGACAGTTTATGTCACTTCTGCAGTTCCTTTTCTGGAATGAGTCCCAGGCATAATTCAGAACAGCTTCAGACTCCTTGACCATCTATAGCCTCTTGCAATGTTTTAGCAGCTAAGGACAGATGTGGTATTAAGCTGCCCAGCCCATAGCTCCCCTTATTCACTTGTTCTCCCTGTTTTGTGAGGGATGTGAGAGTTTGTGAGGATGTATATCAACTTCCTGTAAGAACTTCAAAGGGACTGGGCCTGGCACATTTTATTCCTGCCATTTGCTTTTTACTAGAAATAAACAGAACAAAGTGAAAATCCATCTTGTGGTTTGGCTTTCTCTCCTCTGCTCCTTTCAGAAGTTAAACCAATGGACTCGAACTCTTAAAACACATACTGTGAGAAGAGCAGCAAACAGCCTATACTGACATACTGTTTAAAAAGTCTAAAGACTGTATTTTTTTATATATGGTCTTTAAATGTCAAGATGATAGATATTAAAGGAGTAAAAATAGATCTCTTCAGTCTAGAACAACTTGAGTAGCTGAGGATTTTTGCTGTACTGTTATCTGTGGTATTATACTTTTGGTTTTGCATATGTGCCATTTGGCTTTCTCTAAGTTTCTGGAGATGGCTGATTTGCTCAAAAATGATCAATATACCTCCTGTATGATATCTGTTCTTTAGCTGCTGTCTGTTATCATTAAACAAGTTGGACAGTAATTTTCTGTCTCAAAAGGCTCCTAGAAAGACAGATCAGGAGACATCCTCATCTGTTTGCAATTGCATATAGCATGAGAAAAGTGGAGAGTTTATTCTGAGCCTCCGTTGAGAGATGACTTAATTAGGCCACTATGAGAACCATTTCCAAATACCTATTAGTAGGATAAGTTTTTCTGGACTAATATATTTCTTACCTACGGACATATATGGATATATTGCCTGATATGCTTGGAAAGCTAAGAACTTAACTTTTTATTAAAAACTGGCATATACTTTGGGAATTATAGTCCTAATTACAACTTTGTGAAAAGCTTGAAAATTTGGGCCCCAGAATTTTGATCAGAGAATATGATGTTTGCTTCATTTGTTACATTAACTAGGGATCCATCACTTGTGTCATATCTCACTGGGCTCTTGACAACAGAGATAACAGTCTGGGAACATCAGCAGTATGTCCATGGCATCTGTGATAGTCACATGTGTCTTGGACATACAGGAAAAGTGTTGCTTTGACCTATGTTTTCTGAGATATTTTGCATGCTCCACATATCTGTTTTTATGCAGGAGGTCTAAGCATACCCAGGCTGAAAGAATTTCTCACCAAGAGGGGACTTCTGTGCTTCTGTGTAGGATTGCTATTGAGAATCAGCTACAAGAAAAACACTGAAATCTTCCCATACATCAATCTTGGGGCAGAGGTTGTTATCTTATTTTGCAAATGATGAATGCAGTAAATGAAAGAATGTTTTGAAAAAGAATAGTAAGATATCACTAGCAGCTCAGCCCCTTCCAAATCTTGAATATTGACTTGCAGATCCTTGCCATTATCCTGTAGTTCTCAATTGCAGAACTTAAGAGCATCTGTAGCAAAATTCTGAATGAATAAAGGTGAGATTCAGCAGAAGAATGTTTTCAGGGATGCGAATTGTTCATGTAAAACCAATATCCATTTTTACTGATAATGAAAACTGTGTGGTAAGTTAAAGGGTAAGCAGACTGAGTGAATAGGAGCAACTCTGAATCTGACTTAGCCAGAGTAAGTGAGCCCTTTGATTAGAGGAGATAGGAATTACCTCAGGACACAAAGGGGGCAAGCGACAATTTTTCAATCCTTCTGCTAAACTTACATCCACTCATGCAATCCACTTGCTCCTGGGAACATTGCTTAGGCACTGATATTTATCTGGTTTTGTTTCTTGTGTATCATCTATGACAACAAATAAAGTTGCTAGGAGAACAAAAGGGGTTTTTTTTAATATGATGTTTATATTAGTAGGCTCAAATAATTATAGAGAAAATAAGGTTTTTGTTATTTTTTCATCAAATATGTCAGAACAGTTTCAGAACACCCTTTACTGCAATTCTTTAAATGGTTTTAGCTATTGAATCTGCAGGTACATAACTTTTTCCAGTGGCACAGCAAGGTTTGGAAAGATAGTGAAAATTAACTCTTTATTTCATTGCAGGGTACTTTAAATTACAATTAATACTTGTAATGGAGCCTGCTCCTTTGATTAACTATGGTACTTACTGGGATTTCAGTGTGATTACACTGCCAGAAAGAAAAGATCTTGACTGTATTCTTCCTCTTTATTTCTACAGTCAGATAAATAGTTTGGTTACTGAAAATACCAGGAGAACTGCTGACCTATATTCAGATCTTGCTCTTCTAAACCGCACATTTTTGTGGTGAAGGATTTTCTTGAGCCAATTATTGCCTGGAGTTCAATAAACTGATTATGCTTTAGAGTTAATCTGGGCTCATATTTCCAAAACTCCTATAGAAACAAATGTTTTCTAAATATTGCTCCGGAATATTATATACATAAGTATCAGTAATGACTTTAATTTGTGGTTAGTTAATAACACATGGCTGATCACAGTACTGGAAGGGCTATCTCTTGTTCTGTAAGAGGTATAGAAACAAATAAGCTCACAGCTGACAGACTGTGAGCTGTATGAGTAGAGAAGGAATGTTAGAGATATGAAAACAATTGCTGGTCGCATTATTCCATTAATGCCTCTTTAAGGATTTTAATCTGAAAAATTATTTCTGTGTATACCTTTAGTATTCAATAAATTAAACCAAATTTCTTATTTCCAAAGCAGGAATTTTACAAATTTCATAAATTCCCACAATGGTCTGGACTGCCAAGCCATAGAAAAAAATGCTCTGTTTCTATAAACTACTGCACAGTTTCTTGGCAACTGATGATAAACAGATATTTCTTGTTAGGAAATCTGTCTTCCTTTTTCTATTTCTTTCTTTAGATGTAATCTGGAATGAAAACCAATGCTGTCATCATGCAGATTCCAAAAATAAAAAAGACAATAACATTTTTAATATAATTTGCCAGGTAACATTAGAATAACGCTTTAGGCTTAGCCATATTTCCAACTCCAAGCAACAATGGCAAAAAGAAAAATTCAGACTCTGGGTATTGCCTTCCTCCTGCCCATTTGTTCTTTAATGACAGTAGAAGCTGATTTCTAAACCCAAGAGCTTTGAACATACTGTGATACGTGACAATATGAAACTCTTAAGATAGCTTTGAATCCCCATCTCAGATCCTTGAAGCAGAAAAGGGAAGTGTAATTTCTGACATGTCTGAATAAGGACAGGACACTACCCTTCATGAGAGCTGTAACCAGCTGAATAGGAACTTAAAGTCAGAATGAAACATTTATGAACCTTCACCATCCTCTTGTTAAACTAGAAGACATTCACACCATCAATCCCAACCTCTGGATATCAACAGACTCATTTAAAAAGAGAAACCAATACTTGAGCCAAATGGCAATGCCCAATAAAAACTAAGCCATATAGACACCAGTCATTAGTGCAGATTCTAGAATATTGTTTCCTAATCAGATACATTAGCAAAGGAAAACCAGTGGCCAAGGAAAGACACTAAGAGCGAGCTCAGAAGCAGAATGCCTTGGGACAGAGAATTGAGTGGAAGGCCAGATTAGGAAAATGTGTGCAAAGAGAGTATTTTGTTCTTATTCTGCTGATTTTGCATTACTTCTTCATAAGCATGGCTGTCTGGAACAATATATTCTAAAGATTATCAATTCCTCCCTTTGACAGGAATTACCCTATAGGCTCCTAAACATCGGACAATTTTAGCAACTATTTAGGTCATTGGAAGAATTCCAACCAAAATGAGTGCCTGAAAACCACTAATTTAAAGATTTCACTAGAATTTGATGCTAGTGCTTTTGTGTTCCAATTTTTAAAAGCTGATACACAAACCTGTAAAATTATGTTTTCCATGATTCTGGAAATTATTTTTTTCCGTATTATGAAGTAATTAAAATATTCACCAAATCCATAAGCCACATCTTTGATGCTACCTTGGATTCTAACACTCTTATGAAGCTTCCTAGGAGGGTATTAGATATTTTAAAGTGTGTCAAAATATAGATACAAACTTTGAAAAGTAAGGCTTAAACAGCTAAGTAATTATTGATGAATAGTCCTGTTCTAGATGGAGCCAAACTCTGAGAATTTTATTTGGGATAATCATGAATTAACTGTGAAATAAAGTGTGTCAGCATTTGAACAGTATTTTCTTACTGATAATTAATCTTGAAGAATTATGGAAAACTGAGGAAGCAGCAAAATACCTTCTTAGTAGACCAGAATTATAGGAAAACCTTTGTACTCTGACAAAAGTTTCCCATACATTTATTTTCATCCTTCTTTAAAGGGCAGATTGTGTTCTCATCTTGAAATACAATTTAATACTGATTTTCTCAAAAAAAAAAAAAAATTACTTAGTTACAGGTGGGTAATTCTATCATGCAACAATATTTTGGGGGAGTGGGGAAAGCCTTCAAGAAAAAAAAAAATTTGCACTGTAGTGAGAACATATAATTTATAATACTGTAGAGCAAAAAGTAACCTTCAGTCCTTAAAATGAATAAATTCACCATAAACATGAAAATTGCCCAGGAAAATTACATTAGAAAGAGCAATTATTTGAAATGTACTTACTGTTCCTGCGGTTCCTTTGTTTAATGAACACATTTCAAACAGTGGCACGCTCAAAAGATTGACTTGAACTCTCTCTTTATATTGCATTGTAGTTAATGGCAAACAGGACTTTGCCTCTTGTTCTCTATATTACTTCTTTAACTAGCTAAATAAATACTTGGTACAGTTTAACTAGGCCATTTCACATTCTTATTTTTCAGCAGTGATGTTTAAAGAGTTTCTGTCATCAGTTGTTTTTTCCTGACCTGCATCTACCTCTCTAGTTGTTTTAATACCAATGTTTTTAAAGAGGTGTAGGAAAATAGGTGAAGAAGCAAGTTCAGATTAAAATATTCCTCTGCTTTTCTGCACATTTTAGTGCTATTTTAATCTGACACACAGTTCCTTTTACTAGTTCCTGTGTGACATGACAGTCATGTCAGTACAAAGAAAAGGATGGGGAAGAGCAGGAATGAGAGTCGTGAGCAAGGGGAAAGGCTGTTTCTTGCACGGGAATTGCCACCAAAAATCATTAGAGACTATAAATGTATAGCCAGCTAACACACACATACACACAAAACACACACACACAAAAAACCAAAAAAAACACAACAACAACAAAATCAAAAAACTTTGCACCAGAAACTTAGTTTATAAAGATAAGAAAAAGAAGAGAGCAATGATTAATTCACTGGAAGTACTGTAAGTTATAAACAGCTCACATCAATGCACCCATTCCTCACTTTTTGGCATAGCATAAGAGATTAAACGTTTCTCTCTATATATAATTATATGTATATTATCTGGTGGGGTGTGTGTGTTAACACATATATGCAAGCAGGCACATGTGCAAGTCTCTTTTTTCCCTTTTCCTACTGGTTATGGTGCTTGGCATGGAAACTAATCAGAGAGGCCTGGAAGCAGGAAGATGAGGAGGCTACTAACATGTAAGATGCTGCTGGAGCTGGTCCTGTCAAGAACAGAGGAGACTGATAGAAAGATGTGCTTGGGTGTCATTTTGATTTAAGATACCTATTTGGATAATTAAACTAAGAAAAATCTATTCATTTAGGGGAATGGAACTGTGAGAAGTTCTGTCAACTTTGATTCTGTGTAATTTTTTGAGATGGTGTTTTTAAACGAGGATGTAAACTTGCAGAATGGCCTAACCCCCTTTTCTTCTGTAGTCTGCATAATGCAAGCAGCTTCTCAGAAACACAGAGATCTCACTCTGAATTTCCTAAATTGGAATTGGAAATATTTAGATTATAATTATTTTCTGTGGGTTCATATGACAACCTGATGATTTTTACATGAATGGTGGCTTAAATATTTTAATTATATGTCATAATTTAAGGTTATATTCGTTCCTTTCTAAATCTTCAAAGTAAGACGATGATTTAATTGATTTTCAGGAATCTGTTCAGTTCATTCACTATTGTTATGAGACATGTACCATATCCCATTTAATTATCTGTGTTTGAGCACAAAAATTATTGTTTTCTGTGGTATCTCCTATCCTTCTCTTATAGCTGCATGTGTGACTGCTATAACCTTGTCTGTCAGTAGATTTATCTTTAACATTCTATGTGAGATTGTGTCAATATACTAGGGAACAGAAATCCGACCTGTAATTTTTTTCAAGTGCTGTTATTTATTTTTAAAATAATTTATTTGACAAGTCATAGGCTTGGCTATATCTTGCAAGAATGTTCATGTGAGAAACCTCTTCTCAGCTTGGTTTCCAGCATCCCTGGATGCACCAGACATCCTTTGGAGGATGTGTCTCATGCTGGTTGGGGCAGCTACCCTGCCTGGTGTATATGTGCAAGCAGCAGATCTTTCACGGCCACTCTACCTCCAAAACAGTGATCCCAAAGCTTGCTCAGATTTTCTCTACCTGCTGCTTAGCCCTCTGAATCTCCCAGCTTTGCCCTTTCCGTTCTGCACTTTGTCAATGTGCGCCAGGAGTAAAGGACATCTTCAATAACCCCATTCTTTTTGATACTGATTAAGCAAGGGACTACTCCTGTGAGCTGCTGGGCTGGTGGTAACTCTTAAAGGGTGGTTAGCCAGAAGAGCTGCATGACCATAAGCAGCTTTGATGCAGTAAATTTTTTTGTTGGTGAGGCAACAGCTGCTCAAGAATATGTGAATTAGCCCTGGATGTGCTGTGTGTGGGATTGAGTTGCAGATTATTTGTCCTCGGATGTTCCTTTCCATGTGGGATAAACAGGCAGGCAACCTCATATGGGTCATGGGAAACCTATTGGTGGATTCACAAAATTTTCTCACAGATGTTTTCCATGGTGCAAGTCTATTATTTGGCCTTAGTGAAGAATCTTCTAATTGCTTTCAATCTTAACCAGCCCCATACTGCTCTAGAAACTTTCTCAGCACTTTTGCTGGATGCTGTAATCATGTTTACACTACTTGTGCAATCTCAGCGGCACTGTGCTGTCTTACATGAAGTCTTTTAGCCCCATTTCAATTCTATTTGTTAATTGTCATGTTAATTCTATTTCCATGTTTTCAATGATACACTACATTTCCATATGTTAGCTCTTTGGACAAAGAAGACCATTTGATTATCTCTTGGTCTTTTCTTCAGTTTCCAAACTGGCAAAAAATAAGTGGGTTCAGAGGTGTTACACTGAAGTTGATCAGTGTTGGATTCAGAGTTGAACAAGTGAAGACAAGTTTTATAGTTCCTAGATAGAGGGACAAGGTCTAAAGTAGCTGATAAATGACTGGTTTTTTGCTCTTTATAGTCATATAAAACAGAAATTATTTTCTCAAAATGTATTGCTATTATTATTAAGCTATTAAAAAACAGAATCTTCTCTCTAGTTTAAGATGATACCTTCTGTTGGGTTATCATTTTATGTGCTTATGTATGTATGAACTGCAGGTGTCTATTCAATAAATCCATTTTTCTTGTCATTAATATTAGAAGATTTCCAACTTCCACTTGCATGCTTTATTTATGATCAAGTTCTTGCAATCAGAAATGTGATCTTTAATAAAATGAAATGTATGTGTCTGATGGAAAGAAACATTAATCATACAGAAAGCAACCAATACACTTTTATTTCTTTTTGCCGTATTGTCACATTGTATTTCTATAGGTTAATCATTATTTGTAAGTAATATGTAAACATATTTTCAAAGAAGTACTTTTCTTTAATGCACTGCGAGTTCAAATAAACAAGACTATGTTCAGTTCCCTCTCCTATTCAGAGAGCAAGGCAATCCAATGTCCACTTACCTCTGCTTTGCTTCTAGATATTTCTGTTCTCTTACATATTGTGGATACCAAATTTATAGATCTGCAGTTCCTTAGGGGATACATTTTAAACATCAGTACCACAGCAAAATGATTCCAGTCTTCCATAACCTTACTGAAAGTTGACCCATCCTTTGTAATAATCATTACTGATCTTTTGAATGCATATAAATGGTTGGTATTGGTATTTCATTTATATGCACTATTCCATCATGAGTAAAACCCACCTCCTGCAAAACAAGTAATCTGCAAGTTTGTTAATATTCTGCTTGTGGCAACTTGGGATGTTTATTTAGCACTAAACTCATTTTAGAGCTTATTCATTTCCCAAAGAAAATTTGCAGAACACAAACCTTTCCACTTAGGGAACTGTACTGTATTTAAATCATACAAATATGAATCACATAAATGAAAAAAGTGCATTCACGACAGAGCTGTAACAGCGAAGAAGGTGGGAATGGAAACTGACTGAAAAATTTCTTTGAATAGTTGCATTAATTTCTACAGGAACTAATTGCAGTTATCATTATATCCTTTTTGTGCTTGCTGTCATCAACAGCCACTAATCAGTTGAATCTCACAGGCCCATGCCTAAATGTAAAATGACCTGCACAGTCTTCTGTCCTAGGCTCACTGTGGCACTGCTATGCACAGATGATGAGGGTTGGCAGTTCAAGAAGCTGAAAAACAGTTAATAGGCTCAGTCACATCTACTTACTGCAGCCCAGCCCTCAAGTGCTGAGCAGTTTGTGTTACCTAAACAGATGAAAAAATGAAAATTGGACAAACTGCTGCGTGTCAGTGATGGAGCATTGTCAGGCACACACAAAGACTTTTAGTATTGTATGTGTACAACAGCCTCTGAGTGGGTAAACCAGACATATTTCCATCACTTCTTCCACCTGCTTGTACAGTGCCTGTCACATGCACTCTAACATCCCTTGTTGGATAAAGCTGCAGAAGCATGGGGTAACCTTGGTGCTGGAGACTCTGCAGAGCTTTGGCACAGGATTGGTTTTAATGTGCCGAGCATGGTCAACACTTCTTGAGAATGGCAGGAATTTAGGCACGGGTAAGGCTGAAAGCTTAGGCACCATGAGGTTTGGGTGACTGGAAGATGGGGGGGAGGAGTGGGGAGGTGGCAGTGGTAAATGAGTATCTAAACTTTGAACTTGGATGCCCGCAATGGCAACTGGATCTTATACCCACATGAATCCCATCCTTAGCCCTCACTGAATTGGAACATTGTTTCTATGGGAAAGCCTTGAGGACAAGATCCTTAATCATTGTAAACTGGCAGAGTACCATGAGTGTATTGAAGCTCACATCATTTACACTAGAAGAGTATTTGTCCCTCTGTCTTTAGTTGGCGTCTTCTGTAGTCAAATTAGTAAGTAGCCAGTGTTAGAGGCAGCTCATTATGGAGGACTCATATTCACCCATGTTCTCTCTGGGAGGTCTCACTCTTGTTCTTTCATGATTTCTGTAGCTGTATGAACGCAGAATAGATATCACATCTGCTTAGAAAATAAATTAGTTTTTTTAACTGAAACTAATCAGCAGAAGTTCTGGCTGATAAGGCTGATCCTGAGGAGGATTTGCAAAGATTATGAAGCTGTCCAGGGAGAATATCTGTGCAGGCTAAGGATCTTTCTCTTTTCTTTTTATTTCTCCTTCACATTTATTTTCCTCATCTCTTCCTTTCTTGCTAGGTTAAGGAACTGTTCCTTTTCAGCAGCCTATTCAAATCCATTCAGGATTGATGCTTAGTGAAATACAGAACTGCAGACATTAGCAGGGCAAGCAGAGCTTTTGAATAACTTGTGATTGAAAGGCACTATTTGGCAGAGCTAATTGTACATAAAGTATTGCCCAACTGCACTGCTCTATTGAATGACTTCTCATTGTATGTATTTTATAACCCTTTGTTAGCCTGGAAAATTTGCTTAGGCTGATACCCAAAACTCAAAGTTGGTGCCACAGTTTTAATTGAAGTATGAAAATATTCCAAACCCATGGTTCCTCTCAATAGCAACTGTGGTAAATTCCCTGCAATTAAGAAAACTCCCAAGTGGTCTTCTCAAAATGCTGCTGCATAATGCTTCAAATTATGGACCAGAAGTTTTGCATGATTTTATGCAGTAGATGTGCTCTCAGGGGAAGGACTCTGGTGAAGTAACTAGTGCACTTCAGAGAAAATCCCACAAAACTTTACCATCATTTTCCTGTCTTTTGATACTAATTCACAATAATGATAGCAAGAAAATTCAAAAATGTTGAAGGAGTTAGAAACAGCCCTTTTTTGAGAACGTTTAGACATAAGCGAAAAACTCAGTGAGTTTGTCTGTGCCTTGAACACAAGAGTTTTGCTTACATTTTGCAAGTGAGGCTACCATTTGAAGTTTGGCTTTTGCCATCAACTTCCATATTCTATGGCACATACAGCTGACAGGAAGCTTCAGTGGGAATTTGGTATGTCATACCTACATTTACACATTTCTCCTCCAAATAGAACTTAATAATTACAAGAGTCACAGCTTCCCAGAGGCTGGGAGGTGAGTTTAGAGTTAAAAATTTAACCATGTTATTGTACTTCTGTGGCTTTTAGAATTTTCTTGATTAAGCAATCCTCAAGTCAAACCCTTAACATTATTAAATTGTAGTTTTGCATTACAAACAATACTAGTATACAGAGTTTCAGGTATTAGAAATATTTAGTCTGTCCACAGGGGGCCAGAACAGGATTATAACCTTAAAGTTTATTAGTGCTTTGTTTCTTCTAATTTTAAATGTCTCAAGGGAACAGAGCTTTCACCATTTCCATAGAGACACTGTTTCACAGCCCATAGATCTTTCTGTCAGGAATATTCTTCTTACAGTCTCTCAATTTTTCCTTTTATGCAGGTTTGGTAGCATTTTTAACTCCCTTGGATAGCTTTATATGAGAGAGGTGAAAGGGGAGGAATTAGAGAGAGATGCCCTAAACAGTAAAGTCTGAGGAAAGTGTAAATGATTCCTCATTTAAAAAAAAAAAGTCATAGCACCACAGATTGAATGTTGATCTCATCAGCACCTTTAACAGTTTGAATGCTGCTATGATAAATGTAAACTTTAAAATATCAGCGTTAAAAGGAGCAGGTATTTTACAAAAAGAAGTGAATTTTCTTCTAGAGATAAGAGTAAAATATTGCTTTGATTCACTCTAGTAGATTTCCTCACACAATCTAATATATCTGCTTTAAACCTAAAGGAATTTGTGCTAGTTTATAGACAATGAGACCTTGCAGTGAAATGGAGAAGTGGGAGTTAACTTTAAAAACATACTGGCCATCTCCCAAGCAGTGAGTGCTGACAAGTATAACCATATTACTAAAATCACATCATCAATGTGATATATTAAATAAAAACATGATCGTCTACAGCCAAAGTAGTTTGTATTTTGTCCATGAAAAAGCATTGTTACATCAATCTGTCCAAAAAATGGGGCACATCAGAAAACAATGTTAAGAAGGCTTTTAAAACACATCATTGAGATTACAGCACCTTTAAAAATAAACAGCACTGAATACCAACACAGGTAAAATGTCATTCTGAAACCCAGATCTGAAATTCAACGGCATGCTTTATGGCTTTCCAGTGTGTGATAAAATCTGTTCACCAGATGTACTATCTGTCTCCTGTGTAGCATACTTGAGCATCATCTAGGCTTGAGGCCCATTTATTTCATGTAATTGCCTTCCCTGTGCACACCTTAGGGCACCCTAATTCTCCATTTTATTTCAGGCACTGTACAGGGTACCATCTGGTAGTGTTAAGCTCATCTCATTTTATTGCTCTATTGCAGTGGCTATATCCAGCCCTATAGCATTCTTTCAATGAAGAGAGAGTTCAGTTACTGCCAGCTATTTATTTTTGCCAGAAATAAAGTAGTTTTTAACTATACACATACAGAGTTCACATGTATATCAGCTTCACCTGAAACGCAGGTCACTGCTTTTCACTATTTCACTATTAAAAATAAATAAATAAATGGTGACTTGCTGATATTTATGTAAAGCAGCAGTGCTGGGATGGTGTCCTCTTCTGTTAGGAGTAGGAGATCTAAATTCTTCTAGCTTCTCCAAGTAATGATGTCTTTTTAGTACTTCATTTTTATTATTTCTATTAAAATGAGGAAAAAAATATTACATCACAACTTAAAAAGGAATCTTACAGGAATAGCTTACTATTTAAAGGTAGCAATATAACTCTCAACTGCACTTCATTACAAAGTTCATTTGCTATTTTAGGACCAAATTTACTTCTATAGATCCCATCCCTGCTGTTATTCTCTTGTTTGTTCTTGTAAATTATTGCCATTTAAAAAAATGAACCTAAAACTGAGATTTTGGAAAGCTTCACCCATTTCTAGTTTCTTCTTCATTGTCTGCCATTTTTAGCCATCTTCCTCCTTTTGAGTCTTTGTCACGTATTTTAATGGCCTGATTTTTTTAAAAACTCCCTTTTGCGCCAGCACTTTTGTGGTCTTGGTTATTGCTACTTAGGTGTCTAACTACCTGCTTGTGCCTACAAAACGAGGGACCTGGAAGTCTAAGTGTCATTAATTGCTCCCACAGTTTTCATGTGCAAAAAGTGAGCCTGGGTTTTCAAACTCTGAATTTTGCTGGCAATAGGTTTGAAGCACATCAAGTTTCAAAGTGCAATGCTGTTGTCTGCTGTAGAGCCAAATTATATTTTTCCGTAAACTCTGCTGACTTCAGGATGGCTGCAGGCAGGTAAGGCAGACCAGAATTACCCTCACTGCTGCAGCTCTGCCACTGTTGGATAGGAAAAAAACCTCCCTCGCTAAATCATGGTGGAAAAATCATGTGAAACACATTTGGCACAAAGTCAGATACCCTGCAACAAAATATACAAGTTTCAGTGTTTCTTAGATGTGTGAAATACACCCCATGCCTGATGTCAACAGCAGCATGAATGAAAAAAAACAAAAAAAAAAAAAACAAAGCAACTCCATTTCTCCCCCAGGATTTTAAAAAACTATTAGAACTATTTAAATAAACATTTTCATTGCATCCCCTTCCCCTCGTTCTTTCTCTCTAGGCAACATCAGGACCAGATTAAGGTTATCTGGATGTAGCATAACAACTTCTCTCCTCCCTCCACCTCTATAGCTCTGTCTCCTCTTTGGAGCAGGAGTAGGACAGGGTATCTCCTTTTAAGAAGTATGCAGAAGTGTGACTTGGGAGCAATAGTTATGTTAGGCAATGCTTCCAGACAGAGCTCAGGCAGGGTAGATTCTCCCAGTAATCACAGTTAGGTGTGGCATCTGTCCTTTCTCACCCTGGGCAATGGCAAAGATTCCTTCTGTCAAAGGATGGAAATGCTCCACTTCTTTCAAGTATGGTTCCAGGCTTTCTGCAAATTCTGACTGATGCCATTTTGCTGATGCCCCTCAGTGTCACTCTTCTCATCTGTGAAAATCTGGATGAAACACTGATATTTGATGATGAAAAGTGAATGCTCCCAGGCACTGGACAGTGTCTGTCTTGATCCTTTCCCAAACAAGGCAACTGATGAAAGAAATCTGAGGGGAGACTTTGAAAGTGTTGATTTTTAGATAAGCTATCCCCCTGCCATTTCCAGTGCTGGAAGTTACTCTCTTTCTGTAATCTGCTGCATATGATAAGAAGGTGACAGTGGACCATCTCAGAAAATAGCTTGGCCCAGCTCTGGTGAGCAGCACAAGCAAACTCATCATAAAAAAGCAATCATTGTTAAAATGCATTTTCTCCTGACTTTCTCATTCATTGATTACAAAGAGCCACAGCATGGCCTTAATACTTGTGTCTGAAAGTGCCACCTTCCAGATATATAAAGTATAACATAATGCAACTTAGAAAAGGTGGAATTATGTTCCTTTGTGTGAATTCTCTATGTGTTCACTGGCAATGACAAATGTAGGTAGATTCACCTGGATTAGCTGTCGGTGTTGACATGAAGGGCAGGCGAATGAAAAGAATAACTCTATCATCCTTTGTTGTTGGAAGAGCTTATTTTACTGTTTTCATTGTCAGATGAAATCAGGAGTACTGGATTGTGACTAGACAAGCTGCAGTTCTTAACAGCCATACAAATTACATTTTTTTTCTGATGGTTTGTAAGTCAGTAGAAGTCCCCAGTGACAAAATAGGTTCATATTTATTTTCCTGGACACTGCTACCTCCTTCAGTGCTCAAGACACCTCATTCTGTAAAAATGTTAATGATAATCTTAGCATGAAGAATTATTTCTCCCCTTCAGCCCATCAAACAGAACATCCCAGTAATTCCAAATACATTTATCTGAAAAGAACTGTGGTTGAAAAAGCCACCACAGGCCTGAGAGAAGCCAGAGTTCAGAAATTCTGGTAGATTGCTGAGTACTGAGATATTCCATATAACAAGAAACGATGGTCTAAGGTAGGGAAGTGAACTTTGGAGCTGGCAAGGTGCAATAGACAGGTGTGGGTGCAGCAGGGAACCAGACGATATCTGTTGAAGGACTTGAGACTTACATATAATTAAGACTGTTCATTTGGCATAGCAAGAAGAAAACTCATAGGTTTTTATTGATAAAAATGCAAATGTGATAATTTTAATTTGAGCTAAAAGGGGAAATGTAATGGCATACAGTCATTCCTATGAAATTTATTTTCCATTAGCAAAATGCTAATTACCCATTAATCATTAGATAATGTATATGTAGCAAAAGCAGCTCGAAAGTCAAACTGTCTAAATAAATAACACAGTAGCCAGTCAAGGTGAAAAATACCATGCTTCTTTCTCAAGAAGAAAAGTAGAAATCGTTTCCCCTTTCAGTAACTGTAGCTGTGGCAAAGACACAGCCTTAGTTACAACACCTGAGAGTTACGTCTAGGCAGTCAATCTTTACCTGCAAGTGGCTGCAGTTAAATGGAAGCAACATGAAAACAGACTTACCCATCTCTGCAATCAAACTGGGAGAAAACTGTCTTGGGATTCATTTGCCACTGGAATTTGAAAGCATCACATTCTTGCAAAGGTTCCCTCGGAGCTGAAGGATGGCTTCCTAGCACTACTGACTTCTACTCTGAGCTAATTTCTGCTGCTCTCCCATTGCACATTTTTGCATGCATAGGCCCCTGGGGTGCTGTGCAGCCAGACCTGCCGGCATTTCCTGTTTATTTCAGTCTCTGGTATGGTATTGGAAGTAACATCTCAGCCTGGAAGTATATTAAATGAAGTGTGCATGCAAATTACTAGCAAACCATCTTTTCCATTTTACAGAAAGTTCCCGTTCGATTGGTTCATTTTGCAAGACTTAATTCTGTAGGATGGGCTGGGCTGTTTTCCCATTATAAAAAAATCCCTAATAACCAGTCCCACATCTGAGACAGTGAAGATTAAAATCAACCATTGTGTAGTATATGAGAAATAACTATTTTTCATAGGCTTTTTACTGCACATTTGGGATTATGATTTCCTATTATGCAAATGCATTTTATGAAACCATAACACAGAAATATGTACTATTCTTAATACACATTTTCAGCCTAACGTGTGAAGTCTCCAGAAGAGCCATTTTGGTGTCTTCTCTCATTGTCTATTATGAATAATAAACAAAATGTAGTTAGACATATTCTGTATTACAGAACAATAATAGTAAAAATTGCATCCTTTCATTAATATACATCAACAGTGTGTATCCTAGTAGCTTAGAAAGACATCACAATGTGAGTGCATGTTAAACAAAAAGAAAAAGTGGTCTAATTCACAGCAGAAGCAAGGACCGTTTGGGACAGTACTGTTTGTTGTACTTGGAGAGAAGGATGTTAGTCAAAATTCTGCTTGTTCTTCATTTCTTTCAACTTCATAATGGCATTACTTTCTCACTGAAGTCATTGGCTGCATGCTAGTTCCTGTGTATCACAGTCATATTTTGTAAAGTACTAAAACAGACCTCAAAATAACTGGTATTATGTTTGATTTCTAAACAACTCTTAAGAAACAACTTAAGTTTGATCACCCTAGCTGCTACCATACCACCTTGCCTAGGATGCTAACCTATAGACAGCACCAAATGCAGTAGCTAGGTTGATGAGGCCATTCAGACATGAAACACAATTATATTTTATTTCTTCTGAAATTAGTGATGAAAAAAAAAAAAGAAGTAATTTAGCAGCTTTCCCACTTCAGCCTGATTTTTGCACTTTAAATGCAAAAAAATATTCCTATCAATCTTCCTGAAAAAAAAAATCTGTATTGACACTGGCTTGTGACTTACAGGTGTGCTCCTATTTCCAGTTTCATGGATCTCATACCTGTGCAGTGTCCATTTTTGTTTATGCAGCATGCAATGCCACATTGTCTAGTTTTATTCTGCTGTAATGTACAGATGCATCTCCCTACCTCTTACCTGCTACCATAGCTTCCATGGGGTCACAGCTTGTCAGCCACAAATCTGTGCCATGTTAATATAACCAGTACTCGTCTAGTGTCATTGTTCATGTTTCTGATAACCTACAGTGATATCTGGGGCCTTTTATGTGCTTGCCAAATCTGAAAGAAACAAAAACAAAGGGGAAAATGGAGCTGTTCTGCTGTTCCTCAGATGAAGTCTTTAATAAGGACACCTTTGCAGGTATTCTTGTACTGAGCTAGGTTTAATCTATCTGGTAGAGCTGTTTCCAGTGTAATCTTGACCATATAAGATGAAATATTACAAAGGATTTAAATGTCTTCTGTAGGGTACGTTGATCACAGACACTGGGTATTACTATTTGAATATAGCCATGCAAGATTTAATTAAAACTGCCTTGTAACTATTTATCGTAACAATTTCTCTGCTTGCAAAGCTGGAAAAAGATTAACTTAATAACACAGTTCAGTAGAAAAAGCCAAGAGGAATGAGCTCTAGAAAAAAAAAACTACTTTCATTCAAACTTCTGTATTTTGAAGATTCCTGCAGGTATGAATTAAAGATGATTTCATGTTCATATTGCACTAAAAGCATGGTACCTAAACTTGAGATAAACACTTGAAATTTTGTGTTCTGTATAACAAAAATTGCCTTTCTATTAAGCTCTTTTTCTTTTTTTTTTTTTTTTTTGACACTGCAAGAAATATTTATAAAGGTAATTTCACCCAACATTTGGAGACTTTGCAGTGCTTCTCTGGCCATGGGCTTCTTTACAAATAGGTAATTTTTATCTGTGCTGTACTGAACTGAATGTTTATGAGTGTCTGGTCTCAAAGATGCCTGATAAAAAATATAATTACCTTAAAATGACTAACATAAGATTTATTCATTTACCCTTTCATACTTTTCAACTTACTTCAATTTTTCTCGCTCTAATTTTGCCTCCAGTAAAATCTTAAATTTTTTCTAATTTGCTGTGCAATTTTAATTAGTCGATTTTCCCTTATTTGTACAAGTATGCAGTCTTATAGGTTTGAGACTGTAAATCATTCATCCATTAAAACCTCTATTTCCTCATACTGCAAGTTCGATTCATTTAGGACAGAAAAAACCTCAGTGTGGAACAGAATTATGCAATGTCATGGACACATTAACATTTGGATCAAAATTTTACATTGTGTCAGCCAGTAAACAGTATAAATGGTTCAGATTTGCAATAAATAATTGTCTATTAATACCTTGGCGTGGTGTAGCAAATTAAAGTCTCACTTCAGTAAGCACAGATGTAGGTAAGAGCTGAGGCCTAAAGAAAGCAACTGCCATGCAGTGTTAGAATAGAAAGAGAGCATCATGAAGCGTTACTGTATCTTTCCAGCAATTAGAATAATGTGTACAGACTTAAACAGTAGATGAACACAGGGGGAGGTGGGAGGTAGGTTGTAGGTGCATTTAAGTCAAATCAGGCAAGATTTAGAACCATTTGGTTTAGATGCCCTGGCAGCCACTTCCCTTTCAGAAGATTAAGAGAAGCATTTTAAAATACAGCATTGTGTGCTGTTGCATACAGAGCAGAGCCCATAATTCAGGGTGATCGGGACATATGATACTCAGGGACTTCCTAGGTCTTTATGCTGGGCCCATTCCTGTGGTAATCAAACACCCCCAGAACTCTGATCTGTACACTTCTTTTGTTAAACTGCAGAGTTTTGCAGCTTGCAGGTTATTGCCAATTGTCTTGAGATTTTCACAAATTTAATTGCTAACTGAAATTTTGTCAAATTACCTCAGTAACTTCCTGCCCCACAGAGTGTGAGCAGATGGTCCTGAACACTCGGTATCTCAAGCTCAAAGTTCTGTTTCTTGATGTGGGTTATTTCTGTGAATGTTTTAACAAGTAGACATGCCATTACTTCAGTGTGGCAATTCAACACAAATAGAAATGTGAAAAGATATTCATTTATGAATTCAAATATATATGAATAATTAGGTATTAATAATTGTTTAGAGTGCTCCAGTTCATAATATTGTCTCTCAGCTATTGCTAGTGGTGTCACCCATGAACCATAATTGTTGTTACTCCAGTTTTGAGCATGTTTTTTCTTTTGCATTACCAACTCGGCCCATAATCCTGTAACACAATCTAGCTTGTCCATACGCTAATGGGAAGGCATTAATCAAAACATTGTTCTCCGTTACATTAACTATAGAGCAATATCTCCTTATTTTGTATTTCTTAATGGTTTCTTTGTCCAAGCCTGTTTAATAATGCAGCCTTTGTGTGCTGGACTACAAGTCTTCCATGGTCTATGCTTGATTGGCTGAGTAATTTCTTTTATTTCCTTTGGCACTTGGTGTTTGCATCCTTGGTGTCTGGAGCATGAGACAGTGGGTTTTTAAGCAGAGTGCAAGATCTGTATTTTGTAGGCAGGATGGCTTATTTAACATAGATCTGAAGCTAATCCTGCTGTCTGTGCAAGACAAGGGCTTAAAAAGCTTCCTCCAGTGTCTGGCTGTTTACAAGTCAAAAAAATTTAATGCTTGATCTGAGGGAACACAAGAACTATCTGCTTTCTGCATTGCCTTGTGCAGTGGGACTAGTTAAATGGAATACAACTATATCCATGAGAGCTGATGCTGCTGCACTTGGGAGCTCCTTGGATAGGCCTGTGAGCTTCTTCCTTAGCTTCTCCTGCAGTGTTATGGCTCTGTTCCAAACTTCTGAGGCTATTAATAAAAATCTGATAATCATCCATCTAATAAAACTCATGTCACTCCTTGAAATACTCAGACCACTTTAGCTTACCAATGATTTGCTCCATTTGTGCAGTATACTCTGTTGAGTCCTTGCGTAGTTACTGTGAAATAATGTATGTTATTACATGGTTAACCACACAGTAACTTCACTGAAAGCAATGGTAATTACAGAGTAAGTTGTGTTAGTCCTCCTGTGCTATTATTTGGTAACTGTAATTAGCTCAGGTCACCAGTGCAAGTCAAAGTTCCTTGGTAATTTTTCTCTTCTCCCTTCTTGAAACAACTGTTGAGTTAGAATATTGGTGGTGTCTCAGCAGGATATGTGGATCCAAACCTGCCAGAGCAATGCATTGCTTTCTATAAGCAACTCCTATTTTTAAAGTTATAATCAGAGAACTGATTACAGGGACAGCAGTTAAATTTGTCTGTATGGACAGCTGTATCTCCACTTGAAACTGAGTTTAGTATTACATTGAATAGAATTCATTCCTACCCAGTTGCTGTTTAGGGACCTGTGAAATTAAGTAGACACTCTCAATTCACTCCCACTCTTATGAGTTATGAATTTTGATCAAAGAAGGCTCGAGTTTGTTGAAAGGCTGAAAGATCTAGAGGAGGATTTCAATAAGGCTGTGGCTGAGGCATCCCATAGCAAACAAAAGACAGCCAGGAGACACGGTTACTGTAGTAGTTGTTCTGAGGCCAGAGAATGCAAGTCACCAGAGATGACAAGGTGTGACATTTTTGCATAAGCAATAAATTCTACACATCCACAGGGTAACACATAGATAATAAGTGCTAGGGAAATGATCTGATCTGATTTTCTTGAATACTGGCCTGACTTGCATGTTAGAATATAAAGAATTACTTACATGATCCATAACCAGCTCCCATCAGTACTCCAGCAATCTGTGAAGCACTATTTAGACATGCCTTTCCCATGCCACTTCTGCTGACTCCAATATATCACACAGCACACGTATCAATGTGAACAATATCATCCTGGTGCAGAAATTTTCAAAGTAAATTTTAAAAATCAAATATAAGCAGTCCAGCTCCTTACTGAACTAATTAAAAATATAAATACAATAAGCCCTGACTGAGCTTTTGACAGGTAATTAAAAACACAAAATTGAGTCAATTACAAGGACTATTTTCAATATATAACAGAGTGAAATAAAGCAATGAGGCTGAAGTAAAATTAACTCTGCTTTTGTTTCCTTTGTTCCTCACCTGGGGTGAGTGGCTGAATTTACACAGTGCAGTTCTCCAAAGGTAAAGGCCAGGGGAGCTTACTATGTGAAGTCAAGGATGCCATTTACTGCTTACTTCTGGCTTTTAAATCTGCTCCCTTGGCAGCATTTGCAACTGTGTTCTATGCAGTGCCTTTCTGAGTACAAGTTTTGACATAATTTTCAGTGCTCTAAAATTATTTCAGCAATAGATAGACATTCTCACCACTCCAAGTGTATCCTTTAGAAATTACTTTGGTTAGAATTGGAGCAGTGCTTTTGGTGGATCAGCTTAGGGTTTCCAAGCAGGACTAAGATCTAGGAAGTGTTTTCCTTGTAGGAGCTTTAATACTGTGCAATGGGGCTGCACTAGGCTGTCATACTGGCATTCCCTTTGTTTCACACAGGACTCCCAATCCTGAAGATACCCATGCTTTATACAGCTTAGTTCATAGCTGGGCTCTTTCTTAAGGCAAATAAATACTTCACTTGGTGAATTAGAATAGATCTGATATCATAAGGTTAGTTTGGCACTTGGCTGTAAAATACCCTTATCCCATTAACATTTGCAGGATGAGGAATTCTCCAGTGTAACTACAAAACCCAAACAAAACCAAAACCACATGGGTGTAGACACTGTGAATATTTTTCATGTTGGCCTTGATTTATCAACAGCATAATGAATGTCCTGAATGCCTTTGAATTTCCTTTGAAGCACCCTTTGAGGGGAGCTCCAGGAATATTCCTATATTATCTGGAGACAAGTGGGGCATGACATTGTGAATGAAAATGTTACTTCCTAGCATGTTCCAGCTTCCAACTTTCATTTACTGACATCCCACATATATTCACTTCTATACAACATCCAGGAACAGTGTGTAATATAGTTTTAGCTGAATTGATTTCCAGCCCAATTTTGCCTGTCTATAGATCAGCACAAGCTCAGTTTTTATGGATCTGGACTTGAGAGAGCTTGTTTCCTGGTGTTAGGAAAGGAGACAGGGGATCAAAGCTATTCTCTCTGCATGGGTGTAGCCAGAGCCCTGATGCAAAGCCAAAAAGATGAGGGAGTATCCTAATAACAGGTACCCCAAAGGATGTTGGAATTTCTGCCTCAGGGTTGCCTGCTTCAGGAGCTTGTAGCAAGCCAGAATGTGAACTTAGCACAGATAAGTGTGTCACCCCTTGGGAGAGGAGACGCCTCCCAAGAAACTGCTGTGAAGCAGATGAAATGCTGTAGAGTCATGTTCTTGTTGCTGACTCTGGCTGTGCAATAGTGCCCCTGAGTCTGTCTCCCCAGGACTGAGCTTCCCAGCCTGAAGGAGTCAGGACTCTCTGTTGACATTTGTCCTTGTTGCTATTGCCCTTAGGATCTGCCTGTGTGTGCTTGTGTGTGCATGTGTTTAAAAAAGTCAGAGTCCTGGACCAAGCTGTGCCTTGGAAGAAGGGATTAACGCCTACTAAATATCTTAGTCAAAATGTTTAGACATGGTTTTATAATTTAGTTAATGGTCTAGTATAGGAGAGGCCTGAGAAAACATGGCAAATGAGTATTAATGCTGGATGCTCCTCATTCTCTATTCTTTCCTACTGCCTCTATATCAGACAAGTCTTCTTTTTATCCCTAGCTTTAAGTTTTTATCACTTTACTAAATTACCATAAATCAATAAAATAGGGCAGAAAATTGCTTTCTTACATCATTGCACCAACATGCTGCTTGTACAGTCTGGAATGACAATGAGATATCCATCTTCCTGTGGACAAAAATGCCAGTTCCCAGTACAAAATGCCAAGTGGTATATGGCTAAAAATATTCCAGACCAAATATTAGCTTCTGCTGAGTTGAGAAAGGCCTCATTCACTTTTCTAATTTTTGAAGACCAAGAGAGAATTCTAATTCTCTAAACACAAAATATTATTGATTAATTAGTATTTGTATTCTGTCTTAAAACTCTTTTCCTAGCCATATCATATCATTCCTGATAATCCATATAATTCCTGATATTTGCTTGCATCACACGCCAAGCTCTATAAAGACTTCTTTTTTTTTTTTTTTTTTTTTTTTATTTTTAATTTTTAAATATACTCACTAGGGGGAATGCTCATAAAATTTAGCCTCAGCCACAATCTGGACTATGGTCTGCCAAGCTCCACATAAATAAATCATCAAGTCATTTTGGCATCTTCTGGGCCAGGAGGAATATCTTCAGGGTAGATTTAAAGAGACATTGTCCTGTAAAATATGGCCTTTTTGGAGAAAACTAAGCAGTAGCTTAAAGGCTACTTTGAATCTTAGATTTTTTTTTTTTTCAGGTAACCAGTGCAACAAAATACAGTGATAAACTTTTTAATTCCAAAATTACAACTGTATTAGTCATCCATGATGCTATCTTAGCAGAAATGGAATCAAACACCTGACACCTCAGGGTAGTTTGAGTGGGAGATACTGGAGGTGACAATTTTGTGCTAAAATGTCTGCAGAACACACAACAAGCAGCCATTTGAGATATTTCTCTTAGCAATCTGAATGCTGAAAAAGGGATAAAGCAGCCAAACATTTCTCAGCTTTGCACTTTCTAAAGCCAATCTAAACACTGAGACCCAAGACTGCTCCAGCTCCGGAAGAGCATGCTGGGATTGGCCTGACAGCATGTTGGCATGTCAGCTGGTGGCACCTCATCCCTCTCTTCCTCCCTTACACCCTGGGGAACAAAATCTGGGGTAAATAGAAGAGAGAAACAGTCTCTTGCAAAGGCCTCAGGGGTGGCCATTCAGCAGGAACACGACAGAGTACATGTACCCTGCAGCCCAGGCTCAGAGCCGAGTCCTAGTCATGAGACCCCCATGCTGGACGGGAATGATCCCTCTAGCTGGCTGCAAAATGGAGCTTTGTTCATCTAACCCTTGTGGGGGTCATCTAATACAAGGACATATAATTCATATAATATTCAAGAGAAAGCAAGCTGTAGCTGATTTGTCAAGAAGAGAACCTGGGCCATAGTCCTGTCTGCCATTCACATGTCACTGAAATCAATGGAGTTGTGCCTGCAATTACACCACAGGGAAACTGGATCATTTAGTTTGGACTGTGGGAAGTTACTGAACAGTAACAACATGCAGGAAAATCACCTCGTTTTATGTTTTGTTAAAATCCCCAACTTGGACCAGGTTCATTGATGGGTTCAAAACCGTGAGTGGTGCCGGGGATCATTAAGGATGTTAGCATGGGCAGCAGGGAGAAGTCAGGCAAAACCTACTATCTTCAGATGTGTTTTTTCTAAATATTCTTTCATTCAGAAGAACTGCAAACAGACAGGAGGAGTTTGAACTCCCTGAGATGATTTGGAGAGTGAAATGAACATTAATGGGTGCAGAGTTATGGTGCTTATGATGGAACCAGAAACACAGTGACAAATCCAGAATGGCATCCATGCATAGGTCATCAGGAAAAGAATGAGTTGCAGATGGACCACTGACTACCTGAACGGAACTTCTGTCTGTCTTAATTTCTGAAATGCAGAGGAGAGTCTTGGCTGGAAAAAAAAAAAAAAAAAAAAAAAAAAAAAAAAAAAAAAAAAGATCAAATCTTAGAAGCTGTGTTTTAGCCCACTGTAAGTAACAATGACCTCCTGAAAAAACTGAAAGCTGAAAATCACATTGAAAAGCCAGGGAGTTTCAGCTCCTATGTTCTCAAAAAAACATTCTGCTAAAACTATACTTACCACCAATGATAATGACTAGCAGTATTTTGGGTGATCTTTTAAAGATCATTTACATACTGTGAGTGATCTAATGTCATTGAAAATGCAACAGTGGAAAGAATCATCAGATACTCTTTCTGGGTGAAAAACTGGTGTTAAATCTTATGGGTTTGGAACAGTGACACAAGGTAATTAACGTACATGCTTTTGGCACCATATTCTTTGTATACATTTCTGAATTGGAAAGACGCACTGTGAAATACATACCAGGCAGTTACAGGTTAAGGATCATTTACATAAATTAACGAATTTGCAAATGAATTCATCTAGTGAAAAGTAAGACACGGGACACTGCATTTTAATAATTGACATTCCACATGAAATGCAATGTTCTTGAGGAGGAAATTGAGCTCCAGGTTGCTATTAGAACCAGCAGAGCAGCAAGAGCTGAAAAGAAATGCCATCTCATATTATGCGAGTTACTGCTCCTGCATAACAACTATCTTCTATTCTGATAGATTTTATTTTAATGAAACTAGTACTAGGATTTTTACAGAAGAAAAAGCCAGTAATCAACAACACTGGTCAGGAAACAGAAATGTAAAAAATCTTTGTGATCTGTTTCGAGCAGCAAGCTCGTAATTCATTATGCTCTAAAGTAATCTTTCTTCTGTTTTATTTGGCAGCCAAATCTCCTTACTTTTCAGTTATACCAAGTAGTTACGAGCTTACCCTAAAGAATGCAACACTGACAGGAAATTATAAATTATCTAATTTTTTTGTTCCCTGTCACAACATAGGTTAAATTGCAAAATAAAGATAAGTGATCCACTTAGCTGCTTCCTGCTGTCCTGATCAGTTTAAGAACACATTATGTTACAAATATTGCTCTTGATACAAAAGTAATGACTTTCATAAGGTGCTAGTCAGTCATTCAAAGTCACAATACTTCCATTGTATGCCATAAATACAAATTATATGCTCACATCTGAAGCAAATCTGTCCCTAGTAATGTTTCTTAGTATAATTTAAAGATTAACTTAAAATGAATCAAATCACTCTCTCAGTGATACACTTTCTCCAAGATCATGTAGAGTAAGTGTGTCATTTCAGTGAATGACAGCAAAATTTCTCCTCTTGCAATATTCCTAAATACTGATGAGAGAGTGTTTGTTCTTAATCTGATTGCAACTCTGACATCATCCATAGGGAGTACTGTGTTAAACTTCCTGAACTGAAAGGATAAAGCAACAAACTACTGCAACTCGCATCAATGTTTGACCTTTGGTTGCCCCAGCATCCTTTTCACTTCCATTTTTATACAACTTTCACAGCAAAAGGGACAAGATGAGCAAGCTCTCTCTCCATTTCTTTTGTTTCAGGAACCCGAGTAATTTTAATTCCTGAATAGGTTGAGAAGTCTCTCCAAATGAACCAGACGCATGAATAATATTTATCAAATGATTTGGCTGTTTGTAATACAGACAAGATTCTTACCTATAATGAGCTCAGACAATAAATTGATAGGCTGACATCCTTTCTCTCCAGTATTTTGACACAAACTGTGCTGTGTATCTACATACAGGTAGAGCAAGTACATTTACAGATTGCAATGATGCCCTGATAAGTGAAACTTGCTGCCCTCACTGGCACAGGAGTAAATTTCTGTAACAATCATGCCCTTTGGTATGAGGTCTTACTGAGTAGTAGTCTCCTGTACTGATTAATCAACTGAATGAAGAAAGCTTCCATTTTTAACTTCATTCTTCATGACACAAATATAACACATATATATATGGGAATGATCATGGGGCAAAATTATTAAACAATAAAGAAGAAAGAAGGCAGCTCTTGGACTTTTTCTCAACTCAGAATATTCTTTTCCCACCAAAGCAGCACTGTAACCGAGATCATATAGTCCTCTGTGCTGTATCCAATGCAGAGTAGTCAATAGCCTTTGCAGAAGTCCATAGCTTTACCAAATAAGAATTTACCTTTAAGAGTGCAGTAACAACGTGAATACCTTTTCACCAGGGTGTCACTGATGGATCTGAGCAGCTTTTCATGTATGCATGCTGCAAACTCTTTATATTTTTACATTCTAATAACAGTGAACAGCATAAATTATCTCTAATTCTTGATTCTGCGAGGAAGCAGCCATCTGGTCTAATACCACTGTGACAGTGATATAGGACTGAACACTCTGTGCTTGGTCTGCTGCACAGAAAAGGACAATAGGACATATTTTAAAATGTCAGGATACATCAGAACCATATTCAGGAAAGTTTGCATTTATGAAAATTGATAGTATTGGAGATACATCATGATGCAGATCTAATCATGGCTGCTGGTATAGTGAATTAAATTAAGAGCTGATTTGAATTTTTCTAATTAAAGATGTGTTATTCCTTCTCTCCTCATGCTTTCTTTTTTGGTAAAAAAAGCTTATTAAACAATTTTCAGGAAAGCTTTGTGATTAAAAGGGTTAATGCTTTAGCAAAAAGCCCTGGTGTCCATGGTAGCTTGACTATCTGAGTGCAATATTCAGTGAGAATTTGTTTGTATTCCAGAATCATTGGTGATGTTTGCATCATTGTTATTGTTTGAACAAGATAGACTTGGTAATAAGCGTACCCAGGTACTGCTGGTAGGATGGCAATGTAGGCACAGCAGCTTAGCAGCGCTGAGAGCCCTCACGAGCTCTCTCATCTGCCTGCGCTCAATGTCTAAAATGCATGCGCTAAAATTAAAGGAAGGACAGAAAGAAAAAGAAATTTGACTTACATGGGAGTAAGCACACTTTAAAGGTAAGGTAATGTGAATGAGATCAAAACCTATCAGCTCATGATTTGCCCTAAAAAATTAACTTCAGCTTTGCTGTAGTGCTCCGTTATGTAAGTAGCTTGTTTATGTAGCCTCTCTTGTTTAAGTTTTTTTTTTTAATAACGCCAAATATTTTTCAAGACATCAGAAATTGGTATCATTTATAGGCATCACATAGAATTTATTTCCAATGTTAGCTTTAACAGCTTTAAGAAACTTACTGTATTATTTTGAAAAATAAACATGAAAAAGTTCTTTTCACAGCATAAATAGAAGTTAACTAGAGGTCAAAGAGTTAAATACTGTAATGGGATTTTTAAAGGGACTTACTAATTTTATGACCAATAATATCATTTGTAATTTTACCTAGTAGGAGGGGCCATCAAATCCATACTCCAGGGTGTTAGCTGATCTCAGGGATAAGAAACAGTCCTCTCATCCCTTTTTTCAATGTAGAACATGCGTAATTACCCAGCTGTTTTCTTTGAAGCACCTAACATTGGCCACTGGCAAAGGCAGAATTCTGAGCTGGAAGGGTAATTGATCCAATCTGGCTTGGTAACTCTGTGTTCATTTGTCTACTCTTAAAATATATATTCTTCAGATCAAAGATGGAGCATTATTTAGTTTTTCATTTTGCTTTCTGCTTACAAGTGTGCCAGAGGTATACATTACATAAGTTCTTTCAGAAAGTGGTCCTTCTAAAGTTTGTGTAGGCATATTTACTAGTTAGAATTGTTCAGTGCTGTGACTACCTTTAAGGCTGTGTAGTATAGAAGAATGCTGCTTACAGGGCATTATTCTTAAGGATGTTGTGTGCCAGCTTTGCTAAATCAGGTTGTCAAATGTTACAGCATGCTTGTATTGTTCAGTCCTTGACAGCTCACCTTCCCACCACCATAACATCCCTTAAGTGCTCAAATGCTGCTTTCAGGGACATCTTTTAAAAAGGCAAATGCAAGTATTATTTAGAAAGGGGAAAGAAAGATAAACAAAAGCAAAGGATAGTGAGTTTAGCCAAGCTCCTGCCTTTGAAGGGACAACCTCCTGTGATACTTCTGCTTCACAGCATGAAACATGATCTGGCATCATTTTGCACACCAAACTTCTGAGTAACGATGCACTGTCTGGCTAGAATCTTGCATCTATATGAAGGAAGCGGGAAGTTCACATATGCCAGGAATAGAAATGGCCAGCACCTGCATGAGAAGTTAGACATTTTCCAAAGTTGGATGGAAATTAACTGATTTATCTTTGTTAAAAGTTTTATATCAGTTTGAAGGAAGAAAAAAAGGAATGTTAGCTTATGTCCTGGTATGAGTGAGAACACAATTCTGTTCATTGATTTTACTTTTCAGCTCAGTTCTTCTAACTAACTGCACTGTCTGAAGTTAGCAGCCTGTTTTCACAGGCAGTGTC